>JBBPUO010000561.1:0-11943 GCA_038094755.1 Caloboletus firmus | reverse complement strand
AGCCATTCCATGAGAAGGGCGCACAGCAGCCTCGTTACTCAGTGGAGATGTCACGTGACCTGGTCTCGTGATCCGTTAACTTAGGGGTTAATCACGTGATACGTCACGTGATCGTGAGAAAAAGAAAGTAAAAGAAAAGAAAAATAGTATTCGTAACATTACCCCCCTTCTATGGGTCGACTTCCAGGCGATCCCAATGAATACCGGAAGAAGAGGTAAGGTTTTCGTAAGGTTTAAATAAAGAATCGAAGTCCGTTTGTACCATCCGCAACTTTCGTGGAGCGTTGGGATGCTTCGAATAGAAATCAGAAATTGCCTCTTTCGAGGACTTGAGGTGTCCAGCGGGTTCCCAGGTACGATCTTCGTCCGAGTAACCCTTCCAGTGGATTAAATATTCTATGTTTCCTCGCTTCAAGCGAGAGTCGATGATATAATCGACTTCGTACTCCTCATCGCCTTCCTCCATCAATACCACAGGTCCCGGTTTATCTGCCCGTTGGCCCGGCAACCTTTCTTTGTATGGCTTGACCCTGGACACGTTGACGACAGGGTGAATAGACATAGAACGAGGGAGCTTAAGCTCGACCGCGTTCGTTCTGATTAATTTAATTATTTCGTATGGACCCAGCCATCGTTCCGTAAGTTTCGCTGATTGCCGTGTTTGCCGCAAATTCAAATTCACGGTTGACAACCAGACCTTTTGTCCTACTTCGTAGGATACGTCAGAGCGGCGCTTGTCCGCTTGTTTCTTCATGGCTTCCTGAGCCTTCTCTAAGTTGTCGTGAGCCTCCTTCAAGACTTGCTCGAAATCCTTGGCAAATTCGGTAGCTGCCAGAGCTTTAGCGGTCGTGGGTTCTATTCCCATCCTGGGGGCGTAAGACCGCGTGAGAGTGAACGGGGACTTGCCTGTTGCTGAGTGCATTCTATTGTTATAATTAAATTGCGCCAAGCTAAGCCAATCGCTCCAGCGATGCTGTTCTTCTGCGCAAAAGAGGCGTAAATATTGCTGAAGGTCACGGTTAACCCTTTCCGTTTGCCCGTCCGTTTGAGGGTGGAAAGCAGTTGACATCCACAATTCTATTTTCAGCATCTTTCCCAGGTCTTTCATTACTTGAGCGGCGAACTGGGGGCCGCGATCCGAAAGAATGGATTGTGGAAGGCCATGATGCTTCCACACATGGTCTCGGTAAAGCTTTGCAGTGCCAAGCAACATAATAGTTTTAGTCGTGGGAATAAACACGACTTCTTTAGAGAATCGATCAACGACCACTAGGATCGTGTTGAATCCATCGGAGATTGGCAGATCGGTAATAAAATCCGCAGAGACGTCCTGCCATGGGCCTTCCGGGATAGGGTTTGGTTTTAATAAGCCGCCAGGCTGGGTGTTGGTCGGCTTCATCCGAGCGCATTGTTCGCATCGGGAACAATAGTCTTTAATTTGGGCGCGAATACCGTCCCAAAGGTAGTATCTAGAAACCAGTTCTAGAGTTTTCTCTGCTCCACCGTGTCCTGCTAACGTGGAGTCGTGGTATAAAGATATAATATCCTGACGAAGGCGTTCCTCCTCAGGCACGTAGATTTTTCCTTGGATTGTAATGAGGCCGGTTTCGTCTACCGTATACCTCGTAAGGTCGCCTTCTAGGCTTCCACGTATTTGTGCGTTCCTGACACATTCCAAGATCTTTTCTTCTTCTCTCTTAACGTGGGTAACTTCTGTGCGCTGCACACGTTCTGCAGGGATAAACACGATGTCTCGGTTGTCGTTTTCAATGCCGACAGTGTGGTCTTCCCTTCGGCTAAGAGCGTCGGCCTTTCCCATGGAAGTCCCCAGTTTCCGTACCAGGAGATAGTTGAATCTAGACAAATATTGTGCCCATCGTGCCTGACGCCTGTTCAGGTTCTGGGACTTCATGAAATATTGGAGGTTTGCGTGATCAGTCCAGACCTCAAACTGGAATTTTGCGCCTTCCAGATGGTGGTGCCATTGTTCTAAAGCCGTAATGATGGCTAGCATCTCCTTATCGGCGATAGGGTAGTTACGTTGTTCCGGTGACATGCTGTGGGAAGAAAAGGCCACCGGATGCCATTTTCCTTCCTTTTCTATAGATAGTACGGCGCCCGTCGCATAGTCCGAAGCATCGCATTCAACCCTGAACTTGCAGTCGTTGTCGGGGTAGGCGAGCACGGGGGCCGTAGTGAAACTTTTCTTAAGCGTGTCAAATGCGTGTTGTTCTCGTTGCGTCCAGCGCCATGCGTAATCCTTCTTCGTCAAGTCGTTTAGTGGTCTAGCCACCTGCGCGTAGTCCTTGATGAAGCGGCGATAGAAGTTCGCCAAGCCCTGGAAGCTTCTTACTCCCTTAACGTTCGTGGGCGTTGGCCACTCCGTAATAGCTTTAACTTTTGAAGGGTCCATTTTAATCCCTTCCGATGAAACGATCATTCCAAGGAAGTCGACTTCCTTGACCGAAAAGTTGCATTTCTCGGGTTTGATAAATAAATCGTTTTCTTTGAGCCTGCGAAGTACTTCCATAACGATCCTATCGTGTTCTTCCTGATTGTCCGTTTTCATGAAGATTAGGATGTCGTCAATATATACAACCACTACTCCCTGCATATCGCCAAAAATGTCGTTCATCATATTTTGGAACGTTGCAGGCGAGTTACATAATCCAAAGAACATTACGAGGGGTTCGAAGGAGCCTCGGTGGCATGTGAACGCTGCTTTCCATTCGTTTCCTTCTTTCATTCGTATATTGTTGTATCCCCAACGTAAGTCCATCTTCGTAAATAATTTAGATCCCTTTAATCGATCGACGAGTTGGGAAATAAGGGGGAGTGAATAGTTATTCTTGACAGTCCATTCGTTTAAATACCGGTAATCCTGTACCATGCGCTTCTTTCCGTTTTTCTTTGGAACGAAGAATACGGGTGACATTTGAGGGGATTTCGAAGGTCGAATATAACCCTTTCTGAGTTGCTCGTCGATGAAAGCATCTACTTCCAATCGTTCAGTTTCAGACAATGGGTAAATCTTACCTTTTCGAGGTTGGAAACCCTCCTTCGTGTCAATCCCGTGGTCCCAGGCCTTCCTTTCGGGCATTCGTTCCGAAGTCTGTTTCGAGAAGACTTTTAAATACTTATGGTATTGTCGAGGTACCATTTCCTCGGCGGTCTTTTCTTTTGGTTTAGGAGCTTCAATCTCCTGCTTCTTGATGCGTGCGTAAACGAATGGCATTTCGTTTAACTCCTTCTCTTCGAGAGTCCGGAGGAAAACGGGTCGGTCGGACAATAAATAACAGGTCCGAGGGCAACGTGTGAGCTTGACAGCACCTGTCTGCCAATTTATCTCAGGGTTATGCTTTGAAAGCCACGTGTAACCCAAAATTAAGGGAGTTTTGCCGAGGTCGGTAACTTCGGCAGTGATCTTTTCTCTGTGACCTTCGTAGTCGATGATCAACTCCGCGGTGTGCGTGATATTCCCAGCAGAGTTCTTGGTTCCATCCACGTTGAATACGGGTATGGACGTCGCCAACTTGGTCAAAGGAAACCTTTTCTCTTGTGCCCAGACTCGATCGATAAAGACACCGTTTGCGCCAGAGTCTAATAGGGCCTTTGCTTCATGCATGTTATACTTGGAGGTCGAAGCGGAGACCTTAATATCCAAGTTGATCTCTTGCCGTGGTCGAAGAGATCTGATGACGATTCTTTCCGGGGTTTCATAAATAGGGGAAGATGACATAATATTTTTTTCTTTTTTATAATCGGAATTAAGCACAGGTATACGCCTGCCGAGCTGAGAGATCTCAGACCCCGATTCGTTTTCTATAGATAAAGTAGATGACGTGGGAGAAATAGTCCTATTTTGGGTGTTAAAGAACTCGTGTTCTTCTTCACCATAATTGACGCTAAGTACGCTAAAAGAATTTTCTGAGGAAAATTTAGTAACCACGTGATTACCCGGATTGATCACGTGGCGTTCCCTTTTCCCTTCTTCTCGGATTCAAGAACATCTGCGAAATAGGCTTTCATAGCCTCGAAATCGTGCCCATACATCTGCTGCACAGCACGCCGCTTCTTCACCGACTCGGACTCGCCTTCCGAATCACTACCTTCTTCGCCAGACTGGGTCTGACGGACTTTGCGGCGTTTGGAGCATTTTAGTGAGTGTCCGCCTCCTAAGAAGTGGCACTCCGGGCATTCCTTCTTCGGCTTCTTGCAGTCCCTTGCCATGTGGGGACCACCACAGTTGAAACATTTTCTTTTCTTCATCTCGCCAATATCCATCGGTTCTCCTCTGCCGCCGTATGTCTTGGCAGCTCCTTCGCGAGATGACCCTTGATTACGCGCGTTGGTATTCCAGACGTGCCCCTGGTTGTTTCTCATGGCGAATGCTTCTATGAGATTGCCTTGTTCACGGATCATTTTCACATACTCCGTGACAGTAGATTGCCGGCGATTGTTGAAAAAGATTTGCTCCATAACGTCCCGGCGAACGTTTTTCTCGAGGAGGTAATACCCGAAGGCATCACCAGCGTTGGCTTCCTCGTATAGAGCCAACCATTCAGTGAGGAAGGATTCGATCCTTCGGTTTCCTTGTTCAAAGCGCTGCAGCTTTTGCCGTGCCATGTCTTCGCCATTTCCTGTCCGGAACCTGTCCGTCAGGAGCTTTTCGAGGGCTAGTGTGTCCGGCCAGCCGTGCTGGGAGCCTTTCATTAGTTCACGTAATTTAACGCGGGCCCACATGGCCGCGCCGTTTTTGTCTTGGCCATCTTTCACACCAAGTCGGGTGAGGACAGCGATGGTTCTCTCCTTGCTTGTGGGGAACCCTTCTTCGTTGACAATGAGGTAGAGGGACATCTTGGTCCACCAATCCTCAAACTTGTTATATGACCCATCGTACATCCCTGGGTCTGGGACAACTTCTACCTTTTTCGTCAGCTTAGTTTCGGAGGCGACGGCCGGTGCTTCTCTTAGAGTGCGAAGCTCTGCTTGGAGTGAGACGATGATGGTCTCGAGCTGGTCTATTCTTTGATCGTCCTCCATGGCTTACGATCGTGGGAAGGCAGGAGGGAATTCGGAGAAGGTGTCGGGGTCGGAGGGACCGAATGTATCGAGGAGAGGGGATTTTCTTGTTAAGGTCCGTTGACCAGTTTCTGAGGAAGTCGTCGAATAAGGACCCGTCGGCCCAAGGTTGGATTTCGGAGTTGATAAACGTAAGGAGGGTCTCGGTTACTTGTACCGATCCGGCTCGCATAAGGCTGATGCTAAAATTAAAACTTGCTCTGGGAGGACAAACTCACTCCACCAGAGGGGACGTTCAGGTCAATATCCTTCCTGACACATATGAAACGCTTTAGAGCACACCCCCACAGTGGGAAGAGAGGGTTATCGCTCTTGCGGACGTCACAGGTGATCCGCGAACCTGCCTCATGTAGCGTCAACGAGGATACGGACAGTTAGGCACTCAACTGACAACGGGGGCTAGTGCACTATGCCCGGTAGCAACGTTATCCTTATTTGTACGGCGGACGACCGTATAGACGAATATTTGCCCGGTATTCTACCAGCTCGTTTCTGTCCTGAGGGGGACTGGCTTAGGGACGTAGAGTATAGAGTGATGATAGAAGGTGGGAACGGGGTAGTAGAGAGTAGTCAAGTTCTAATGTTGGCGACCCTAATCAAATAATGACTAGGCCGTTACCACCAGATACTGATTTAGAGACAAGAATGAGTAGGGGAATCCCGACAAGAACTTGACTGAAGTTCTTGCGGTGTTGACATTCGACTACTTATACTACCTACGACATGCGCACGGACCAACAGGCCGTGAGAGAGTAATTACGAGTATGGCTATAGTGTAACGGTAATTAAATAAACGTGTTTACGGCGCGACTTCTAAGAAGTATCAGAATGGAAGAGAAGTGCGCGGAGATGAACGTGAGAAAAGAAGAGAACCCTCAGGGTCTCAGGGTCGACGGAGATTAAATACACATGTCCGGAGATCGCACAGCAGATCCCAGCAGAGCCATTCTATGAGAAGGGCGCACAGCAGCCTCGTTACTCAGTAGAGATGTCACGTGACCTGGTCTCGTGATCCGTTAACTTAGGGGTTAATCACGTGATACGTCACGTGATTGTGAGAAAAAGAAAATAAAGAAAAGAAAAATAGTATTCGTAACAACGCCTTCTCCCCCTATCTATGAAACCCCAGAACGAATCATGATCCGATCTCTTCGTCCACGACAAGAGATTAACTTGGACATCAAGGTCTCCGCTTCGACCTCCAAGTATAATATGCATGAAGCAAAGGCCCTCTTGGATTCTGGCGCAAACGGCGTCTTCATCGACCGAGTCTGGGCACAAGAAAAGAAATTCCCTTTGACTAAGTTGGCAACGTCCATACCCGTGTTCAACGTGGATGGAACCAAGAACTCCGCTGGCAACATCACGCACACTGCGGAGCTAATTATCGACTACGAAGGTCACAGAGAAAAGATCACCGCCGAAGTTACCGACCTCGGCAAAACTCCTTTAATTTTGGGTTACACATGGCTGTCGAAGCATAACCCTGAGATAAATTGGCAGACAGGCGCTGTCAAACTCACACGTTGCCCTCGGACCTGCTATTTACTGTCTGACCAACCCGTTTTTCTCCGGACTCTCGAAGAAAAGGAGTTAAACGAAATGCCATTCGTTTATGCGCATATCAAGAAGCAGGAGATTGAATCTCCTAAACCTAAAGAAAAGACCGTCGAGGAAATGGTACCTCGGCAATATCACAAATATTTAAAAGTCTTCTCGAAGCAAACTTCGGAACGAATGCCCGAAAGAAAGGCATGGGACCACGGTATTGACACAAAGGAGGGCTTCCAACCCCGAAAAGGTAAGATCTACCCCTTATCTGAAACTGAACGTTTGGAAGTAGATGCTTTCATCAATGAGCAACTCAGAAAGGGTTACATTCGACCTTCTAAGTCCCCTCAAATGTCCCCCGTATTCTTTGTTCCGAAGAAAGACGGAAAGAAACGTATGGTACAGGATTACCGCTATCTAAACGAGTGGACCGTTAAGAACAATTATCCACTCCCCCTTATTTCCCAACTCGTCGACCGATTAAAGGGATCTAAATTATTTACGAAGATGAACTTACGATGGGGCTATAACAATATACGAATGAAAGAAGGAGACGAATGGAAGGCAGCTTTTACATGCCACCGTGGCTCTTTCGAACCCCTCGTTATGTTCTTCAGACTATGTAACTCCCCCGCCACGTTCCAGAATATGATGAACGACATCTTTGGCGATATGCAGGGAGTTGTTATTGTATATATAGACGATATCTTGATCTTCACGAAAACGGACAATCAGGAAGAATATGATAAGATTGTCATGGAAGTACTTCGCAGGCTTGAAGAAAACGATTTATTTATTAAACCCGAAAAATGCAACTTTTCAGTCAAGGAAGTCAACTTCCTTGGAATGATTGTCTTGTCGGAAGGTATCAAGATGGATCCTTCCAAAGTTAAAGCTATTATGGAGTGGCCAACACCCACAAATGTCAAGGGAGTAAGAAGCTTCCAGGGCTTGGCGAACTTCTATCGCCGCTTCATCAAGGACTATGCGCAAGTGGCTAGACCGCTTAACGACTTGACGAAGAAAGATTACGCATGGCGCTGGACGCAACGAGAACAACACGCGTTTGACACACTAAAGAAGAGTTTCACCACGGCCCCCGTGCTCACTTACCCCAACAACGACTGCAAGTTCAGGGTTGAATGCGATGCTTCGGATTACGCGACGGGCGCCGTGTGTTACGGACGCCCCTTTTACATATGCTTCTTTTCTTTTTACTTATCCTTTTCCAGGATCACGTGACCCTTGCACGTGACCTCTCCTTTTTATGATCACGTGACCCTTGCATGTGACTTCTTTATTTCCACGATCACGTGACGTACACGTTGATCTATCTAGATACGGATCTAGGGCACGGTCCCTTTATTCGCTTATTTCATTTCCGTCGACCCTGGACTTCCATTCCATTCCGTCAGGGTCACTCTTCTTTATTCCCACGTTTATTTCCGTGCGGCCTTCTCTTCCATTCTTCGAAGGCACACACATCACGTATGTATTTCATCTCCATCATCATATAGCTATGTATGGTAGATACGTTCCCACGGCATCATGGTCCGTGCACATTCCTGTAACCTATAAGTAGGCTGGCAATCTATGCCACAAGAACTCTAGTCTAGTTCTTGTGGGACTTCCCCTGGTCATTGTTCCTCTCAATCGCTCGGCTCTTCGCTATAGATGTTTGCGGCTACGGATACGCTTGAGGCCTCCACTCGATTCACATCAAGACGCGACTAGGGTCGCTTACACCGTGCTATCTATAGAAAAGGAAGGAAAATGGCATCCAGTGGCCTTTTCTTCCCACAGCATGTCACCGGAACAACGTAATTATCCCATAGCTGATAAAGAAATGCTAGCCATCATTACGGCTTTGGAGCAATGGCGCCACCACCTAGAAGGCGCAAAATTCCAGTTTGAGGTCTGGACCGATCATGCAAACCTCCAATACTTTATGAAGTCCCAGAACCTGAACAGGCGTCAGGCACGATGGGCTCAATATCTATCAAGATTCGACTATCTCCTGGTACGGAAACCGGGAACTTCCATGGGAAAAGCCGATGCCCTTAGCCGAAGAGAAGACCACGCTATCGGCATTGAAAACGACAACCGAAACGTCGTCTTTATCCCCGCGGAACGGGTACAACGCACCGAAGTTACCCGTGTGAAAGGAGAAGAGGAGAAGATCCTGGAATGCGTCGGGAACACGCAAATACGCGGAAGCCTAGAAGGCAACTTAACGAGGTATTCGGTAGATGAAACCGGCCTCATTACGTTACAAGGAAAAATCTACGTGCCTGAGGAGGAACGCCTTCGTCAGGATATTATTTCATTATATCACAACTCCACGCTAGCAGGACACGGTGGAGCAGAGAAAACACTGGAACTGGTTTCTAGGTATTACCTCTGGGATGGCATTCGCGCCCAGATTAAAGACTATTGTTCCCGATGCGAACGATGCGCTCGGATGAAGCCGACCAATACGCAGCCTGGCGGCTTATTAAAACCAAACCCTATCCCGGAAGGCCCATGGCAGGACGTCTCCGCGGATTTCATTACAGATCTGCCAATCTCCGACGGATTCGACACGATCCTAGTGGTCGTTGATCGATTCTCAAAGTGTTTATTCCCACAACAAAAAATATTACGTCGCTCAGCACTGCAAAGCTTTACCGAGACCACGTGTGGAAGCACCACGGCCTTCCACAGTCCATTCTTTCGGATCGCGGCCCCCAGTTCGCCGCTCAAGTTATGAAAGATCTGGGCAAGATGCTGAAAATAGAATTGCGGATGTCGACCGCTTTCCACCCGCAGACGGACGGACAAACGGAAAGGGTCAACCGTGACCTTCAGCAATATTTACGCCTCTTCTGTGCCGAAGAACAGCATCGCTGGAGCGATTGGCTTAGCCTCGCGCAGTTTAATTATAACAATAGAATGCACTCGGCAACGGGCAAGTCCCCGTTCACTCTCACGCGGTCTTACGCCCCCAGGATGGGAATAGAACCAACGGCCACTAAAGCTCCGGCAGCTACTGAATTTGCCAAGGATTTCGAGCAAGTCTTGAAGGAGGCTCATGATAACTTAGAGAAGGCTCAGGAAGCCATGAAGAAGCAAGCGGACAAGTGCCGCTCTGACGTAACTTATGAAGTTGGACAAAAGGTCTGGTTGTCAACCGCGAATTTAAATTTGTGGCAAACATGGCAATCAGCGAAGCTTACGGAAAGATGGCTGGGTCCATACGAAATCGTTAAATTAATCGGAACGAACATGGTCGAGTTGAAACTCCCACGTTCTATGTCTATTCACCCTGTCGTAAACGTTTCCAGGGTCAAGCCATACAAAGAAAGGTTGCCGGGCCAACGGGCCGATAAACCGGGACCTGTGGTATTGACGGAGGAAGGCGACGAGGAGTATGAAGTCGATTACATTGTCGACTCTCGCTTGAAGCGAGGAAACATAGAGTATTTAATTCACTGGAAGGGTTACTCGGATGAAGACCGTACTTGGGAACCTGCCGGTCATCTCAAATCCTCGAAAGAGGCAATTTCCGATTTTTATTCGAAGCATCCCAATGCACCACGAAAGTTGCGGATGGTACAAACGGACTTCGATTCTTTATTTAAACCATATGAAAACCTTACCTCTACTTCAGGTATTCATTGGGATCGCCTGGAAGTCGACCCATAGAAGGGGGGTAATGTTACGAACACTATTTTTCTTTTCTTTTATTTTCTTTTTCTCACGATCACGTGACGTATCACGTGATTAACCCCTAAGTTAACGGATCACGAGACCAAGTCACGTGACATCTCTACTGAGTAACGAGGCTGCTGTGCGCCCTTCTCATAGAATGGCTCTGCTGGGATCTGCTGTGCGATCTCCGGACACGTGTATTTAATCTCCGTCGACCCTGAGACCCTGAGGGTTCTTCTTCTTTTCTCACGTTCATCTCCGCGCACTTCTCTTCCATTCTGATGCTTCTTAGAAGTCGCGCCGTCTACACGTTTATTTAATTACCGTCGTTACTTTAACCACATTCGTAATTACTCTCTCACGGCCTGTTGGTCCGTGTGCATGTACTCGCACTATAAGTAGTTGAATGATGAGACCGCAAGAACTTCAGTCAAGTTCTTGTCGGGATTCCCCTACATCACTCTTGTCTCTAAGTCAGTATCTGGTGGTAACAGCCTAGTCATTATTTGATTAGGGTCGCCAACAGGTATAATGAATATTGTTAGGAGAAAGCTTGGAGGGATGATCTCCAATAGCTTTAAAAAGGCCAGAACACTCTTTGGAATGAAGTTTGGATATGGTAGAAGGGCTGACACCAGTTTGCTTGGCAATAGCTTTACCAGAATGGCCAGAATTAAGCAAAGAGAGAATGGTGTTTTATTAAGTAAGAGAAAGGGATCTAACCATGATGGTGGTTGAGAATCAAGAAGTATGGGAGCTTTTTTAAACTCAGACATACTATTTATATGTGTATCTTTGTTTGTACTAACAAACAAATGCAATTATACTATAATATGACTGAGATCCCACTTAGCAATTCAAAAGCTCAAAAACCCTTTCCATGGTATTACTGTTTTGAATTGACTATATCTCTATAGCCTGTGAACCAAATCACATGACCTAGGGAGAGATCTTGTAGCCAAGAGTATGTACTATTTATAAGTCCACCAAAGCTAAGTGAAATTCCCACACTGTCTGGCAGTACACTTCATACACTGCATTGGTGGCCAATATGGAAAGGGTTGTTGAGGTCACTATAAGATAAGATATGATGATAGGAAGGGGAAGTACCTTGTAAGAGTGCCAAAGGGTCAGAAAAGGGGCAGAAGGTGAATGCTGAGTGCTGAGCAGTGGGGGTAGTATTGGAACCAGTGTGAATTCAGACACAAAGCAGAAGGTAAGTGGTAGGGGTGGTTGAAATGGGCATTCTCTCTCTGGTGGATGTTCCAGATAAGACACAACAATGGGAAGGTGGTATTGGAACCAGTGTAGATTCAGACACAAATTAGAAGGTGAGCAGTAGGGATAGTTGGAATAGGCATACGCTATCTGGTGAATATTCAAGATAAGACACAACAATGGGAAGGAGGGATATCTTGTAAGAGTACCAAAGGATTAGAAAAGGGGCAGAAGGTGAGCACTAAGTGCTGAGCAGTTGGGGTGGTGTTGGAATTAGCACAGATTCAGGCATGAAGTAGAAGGTGAGCAGTGGGGGTGGTTGAAACAGGTGTTCTCTCTCTAATAGATATTCCAGATAAGATACAATGATAGGAGGGGGGGTACCTTGTAAGAGCAATGAGG
>JBBPUO010000560.1:0-11955 GCA_038094755.1 Caloboletus firmus | reverse complement strand
GTGTGAAAGGAGAAGAGGAAAAGATCTTGGAACGCGTCAGGAACGCGCAAATACGAGGAAGCCTAGATGGCGACATGACAAGGTATTCGGTCGATGAAACCGGCCTTATTACCTTACAAGGAAAATTCTACGTGCCTGAGGAGGGAAACCTTCGTCAGGATATTATTTCTTTATACCACGACTCCATGCTTGCAGGACACGGTGGAGCAGAGAAGACATTGGAACTGGTTTCCAGGTATTATCTTTGGGACGGTATTCGCGCCCAAATTAAGGATTATTGTTCCCGATGTGAAAGATGCGCTCGGATGAAGCCGACCAACACGCAGCCTGGCGGCTTATTAAAACCAAACCCTATCCCGGAAGGCCCATGGCAGGACGTCTCCGCAGATTTCATTACGGATCTGCCAATCTCCGACGGTTACGACACGATCCTGGTGGTCGTTGATCGTTTCTCTAAAGAAGTGGTGTTTATTCCCACCACTAAAACTATTACATCGCTCGGAACGGCTAAACTTTACCGAGACCATGTGTGGAAGCATCACGGACTTCCACAATCCATTCTTTCAGATTGCGGCCCCCAGTTCGCCACTCAAATTATGAAAGACCTGGGAAAAATGTTGAAAATAGAGTTACGGATGTCAACCGCTTTCCACCCGCAAACGGACGGGCAAACCAAAAGGGTCAACCGTGACCTTCAACAATATTTACGCCTCTTCTGCGCCGAGGAACAGAACCGCTGGAGCGACTGGCTCAGTCTCGCGCAGTTTAATTATAATAACCGAATGCATTCGGCAACGGGCAAGTCCCCGTTCACTCTCACGCAGTCTTATGCCCCCAGGATGGGAATAGAACCTACGGCCGCTAAAGCTCCGGCAGCTACGGAATTTGCCAAGGATTTTAAGCAAGTCTTAGAGGAGGCCCACGACAGTTTAGAGAAGGCGCAGGTCGCCATGAAGAAGCAAGCGGATAAATGCCGCTCTGACGTTATTTATGAAGTAGGACAGAAAGTGTGGTTGTCCACCGCGAATTTGAATTTGCGGCAAACGCGGCAATCAGCCAAGCTTACGGAAAGATGGCTTGGTCCCTACGAAATCACTAAATTAATCGGCATGAACGCGGTCGAGCTTAAGCTCCCACGTTCTATGTCCATTCACCCCGTCGTTAACGTCTCACGAGTGAAGCCGTATAAGGAAAGGTTGCCGGGCCAACGGGCAGATAAACCGGGACCTGCGGTTGTAACGGACGAAGGCGACGAAGAATACGAAGTCGACTATATTGTCGATTCCCGTTTGAAACGGGGCAATATAGAATATTTAATTCACTGGAAGGGTTACACGGACGAAGATCATACCTGGGAACCCGCCGGTCATCTTAAGTCCTCAAAAGAGGCAATAACGGACTTTTATTCCAAGCATCCCAACGCACCACGAAAGTTGCGGATGGCTCAAATGGACTTTGACTCTTTATTTAAACCTTACGAAAACCTTACCTCTTCTTCAGGTACTCATTGGGATCGCCTGGAAGTCGACCCATAGAAGGGGGGTAATGTTATGGATACGATTTTTCCTTTTCTTTTATTTTTCTTTTTTCACGATCACGTGACGTATCACGTGATTAACCCCTAAGTTAACGGATCACGAGACCAGGTCACATGACATCTCTTGCTGAGTAATGCGGCTGCTGTGCGCCCTTCTCACAGAATGGCTCTGCTGGGATCTGCTGTGCGATCTCCGGACACGTGTATTTAATCTCCGTCGACCCTGAGACCCTGAGGGTTCTTTTTCCTTTCCCACGTTCATCTCCGCGTGCTTCTCTTCTTTCTGATCTTCTTAGAAGACACGCTGCATTCACGCCTATTTAATTACCGTTACACTATAGCCTAACTCGTAATTACTCTCTCACGGCCTGTTGGTCCGTGCGCATGTCGTAGATAGTATATATAGTGGAATGTCAACGCCCCAAGAACTCTAGTCAAGTTCTTGTTGGGATTCCCCTACTCTTCTTGTCTCTAAGTCAGTATCTGGTGGTAACGGCCTAGTCTTTATTAGATTAGGGTCGCCAACACTAGGAAGAACCAACTTGCCTGCTTTCAGTGCTGCTAGATCCACTTCTGCATATTGAAAGATAGTGACAGCTGTGCCCCTCTTGATGCCAAGCCACTCCTGAAGCTCTGATAGCTGGACGTACGAGCGGTCAAGTTGGGACAGCTGAACAAAGCCTTGGATCTCAAGAAGGGAACCAAATGGTGTGTAAGCAACTCCATGCTGGCTGCATACCTCATGCTGATCAAGATAAGAAAACCAGGTGATAAGGTCAGGATCCAGAATGGGTGTGATAGCTGCAGGTGAGCTTGAACATGACCTGTTGTAAGGTGTTGCTGCAACTTGAAGGTGGGTTGAGGATGCCATGTCATAAGATAATGGTAAGTGTGAGCGGGGCTGCATGTCCAGGGGCTGGGTGGGTGGGCATAACATTCTATTTCCCCCATAGTAATCATGCCCAGTTGCCCCTAGCCATGGCAGTGGGTAGTATGGAGGGGAATATCCATATCTACTGTAAAAACCAGGATAGCCCATTTGTGGGGTAACAGGCTGGGTGCTGGATGAGTGCAAGCATGGCTTCACAGTCTGACTTGATAAACCAATAGGTCTCTTGTCTATCGTTGCTTTTTCATCCATCTGTACATACATAGTACTGTTACTAAACCCAAAATAAAATAAGTCGAAAATTACTTACAATTTGGAATGCCCAGAATGAAAGATTGCTAATGGTCAGTGGATAGCAGACATCACCACCACTTGGAGTATAACAATATGTTGGGCTCTCGGGCCCCTTTGAGTGTACCTCACACTTCCAGTGTTCTTGAAGCTGCTTGATGATTTCTGTATGACGAGTTGTTCCATCTATTTCACCAGATGACAATGAGGGCTTCTATTTGGCTCCCAATGATCCTGAAGATTTCACACCCTGGAAAGAATACAAACAAGATTAGGGATAGAAATGTCAATAATAAACTTGAACTTATACCCTTGATACCATTTCCAGACTGTGTTGAACTGTTATCCCCAGTGGTGGCATCTTCAAAGTAAATGAGGGGATTCTTTGGCATGCGAGTCAACGGCTTTCCATTTGCAAGATGTGGAGGCACAACTAGGGGTCACATTCTCTCTTTGAACATGTTGAGCTCATCATCTGACTGGATAGACATGGAACCTTGCTTTGTCTTGTTGCAATTCAGTCAATATTGAAGCCTGATCAATCCAGGGAACTGCTCCACTTTCTCTGCAACAACAGTATGGAACTCATTGAGAGTGATGGTGGATTGTATTGAAAATGGTGCATTTGCACCATCTGGTTGACAAGCAGTACATCAAATAGTAAATACTGTATGTACAAAAGTGAGATAGAGAATCAGTATCACATGGATTCAATGTGGTGAGAGGGTACTTATAACAGTTCTCTGGGTTGTAAGAGGTGGCAGGTTTAGCTGAAGTCATTCTCTTGGTAGTAGCACTGGTCTTCTGCTTGCATGGTACTGCATGATTGAGCTTTGGATGTTATTGGAAAAGTTGTTCCATCTCAAGGTCTAATTGATTTTCCTCAGACACTGGCTGTAATTTGTCGCTATTGCTTGAGACATTCATATCAAAGTTTTCACTGGTGCTGCTGCTTCCATATACATCCAGATCCAACTCGAAATCCCCTGGGATATCAACACTAAGAGCATGGAAAAACTGGTCCATGCTGGGGGGATTTGGTGGAAGCACAGAAGCCACATCTGTGTCGTAGTCTGGCACAATAGGGTCATGGCGGGGCATACCACTAAAATCATAGAATTCCGAGTCATAGAGTTCAGGAATAGGATCAATACCATGTGCTGTGAGTGCACGTAAGGTTGGCTGGGGAGTGTCCTGTTGCTGCTTAGGTATGGCAGCCAGGGAAGGGCCTTGACATGTTGTCACTGTGGGCTGGGGAGCAAGCCTACTGTTATGACTTTTCTCTTTTTCTCACATCTATACTCTTTTCCTCTTCTGCGGAGTCACATGTTTGAACATTTCCACACTCCATTTATTTTTCTTGTACTTTTAGCTCTGATCATTCCGGGAACCTCCCCGATCTGATCTTCTCTTACTTTAGTGCTTCCGTTCCATACCCTGTACCCCAGGGCTTCCTTCCGTTCCGTGCCCTGTATCCCAGGGCTTCTTTCCATTCCATGCCCTATACCCCAGGGCTTCCTTTTCATCTCTGATCTCCTGATATGTTCCATACCCCACACCCTGGGGCTTCCATTTCCCTGCATCAGCCTTCTTACTTCTCCTGTGCCCTGCACCCTTCCAGTGATTAAGTATTCTTTCCATTTCATTCCATTCCACCGCTTAGTCACTCAGCCTCCTTTCTTTGTATATAAACCTCTGAGTAGACTACTGTGTTCCTCACATTAGATCTACTCAATCTAGCTCCCGTTTGTCCTCACTGCGAGTCTTTGTTCCGCTCTAAGCGAATGTTGTTATTGTCCTCACATATAGCTACTACTTGTGGCCTTTCCTTGTCAAACTCTTGTTCGAACCTTCGACCCTTGTCTATAGGGTAACCTTCGACCCTCGTCGCTGATGACATACTTGGCAATCCCCTTGTCCCTTGTTGCCGATGACATACTTGGCATCCCCACATTTCCTTCGTCACCATTCCTAGGTGTTCACCATAGGAATACTTTGTTTTCAAGTCTATGCTTGTCCCTATCTGGGTCAAGCGTAACAAAAGATCTAACGTATCTTAGGAGCTATCTTTGTTATAGTCTCCTACCATATCCACTGACAACTCCAGCTGGTGGAGAGCCTTCCACGATAGCGTCAGCAATGAGGAGCTCTCTGATCCAGAACCCACCCTTGAGTCCAATGAATCCTCTACCAAGTCTGATGATTTAAACGTCACTCTTGATCCCAGGTTTAGAGCTGCAGACTCTATCTGTGATCTTGCACATAATCTCTCTGCATTGTTACACCTTCTGCATATACCAACCTCACTGTTACCAACATCTGTAGCTACCCAGCAACCCTTATTCCCAGTCCAACCACTCCCTAGTACTTTGCACCTTCTGCCGCCGCTACCACCATTATCATCGTTTCTCACCATGTTGCACTCCAAGCCCACTGAACTTTGTATCACCATACCTGAACACTATGATGGGTCCTCTACTACCGCCACTAACTGGATCAACTCAGTCTGGTTATACCTCCATGTAAACAATGCCATGTACGACACCGACTCCAAACAGATTGTCTTCGCCCTCTCCTATATGACCAAAGGCACTGCTGTAGACTGGGCAACCACCTTCTACATTAAGGCTATCTCCAGAGCCCAAGTAAATCTTGGGACTTTTTCAGGTTTTGTCACCGAATTTGATAAAGCTTTTAAAACTACCAACACTCTTGCTAATGCCATCACATGGCTTTTCACAGCAGAGATATCCAAGAAGTTCACTCTCGATGCTTATATCTTCAAATTCAAAAACAAGGTAGCCCTCTCTCAAATTCAAGACAATAATGTCCTTATAGGATACTACTCCTCAGGACTCCCTACCTTGCTCATGAGGCGAATCATCACCATGGACCAGAAGCTCACCACTATCGCCACATGGTACGACAAAGCGGTGTACTTCAACACTTAGTGGGAACATGCGAGGGAGATAGAGAAATGAAGAACTTCAAGAGGAACTTACCACCACTTCACCCTGACAAAGCCTAAAGAAATGAAAGATCCTAACACTATGAATGTAGATGCTGTATGAATTGGGAAGTTAACCCCAGAAGAGAGGAAGAGGTACATGGAAAAGAAGCTTTGTTTCAGATGCCAAAAACCCGGTCACGTAAGTTCCACCTGCCCCTCTTTTGCCATGACCCCCATAGAGAAGCCGAAGAACATGAGAAAGGTGGCAAAGGAAAAAGAAGGAGCATTACCTGAGTTGATGGAAGTTGATGATGACGAAGAAGAAGAAGAAGACAAAGGTGTTTCGGTTACGGGTTTTTGAATCAGGGAAATAGTACAATGTCTAGTTCCCCTATCATTGAAAGTGTAACAGTATGATCCTCAAACAACATGCAAATCCCTATCAAAATCGTACTTTCACCATCCACGAAGTCCACTATACAATCAATGAAAACCATTGAAACCACCGCTCTGGTCGACAGCGGAGCTCAAATGAACTGCGTCAACCAACACTTCATCAAACGATACAAAATCCCTATGGAAAAGTTGAAATGACCCTTCTTCACTTGGAATGCCAACTTCTCAAAAAACACCAATGGGAAAATAACCCATTCCTGTACCCTCTTTGTCTCAATTAACAGTATATGCAACTCTGTACTGTTCCATGTGCTAACCTGCGGAAGCAACAATATCATTTTAGGTCTTCCCTGGTTACAGAAAACCAACCCCGTCATCGACTGGTCCAAGAACACGCTTACCCTTGATGAATCCACCGATGAATCTAAAAAGATGTACCGCGATCACCTCATTGGTTATTGATTACCCTTCAATTGTTTCCCCATGTGGGAATCCACAACCCCATTGCTGCCAAAACATCGTTATGTCCACACCATGATTGACCAACATCTCCATTTGTTTCTGAAACACAATGATCTGGATCAACACATCCGAATTGCCCTCACCAATCACCATTTACACCAGATCACATGGTATGGGAATAAATTTTCCCCTTTAGGTTGCCCTTATGTTGCCAAACTCACCACTGCCACCAAACTGGCAGCAGAAGTGGAGAAGTCTAAGCCCAAGACTATGCTACCTCCGGAATACAATGATTTCGCATCAGTCTTTTCCAAAGAAGCCACTGAACATGTATCCCCATCTCAACCTTACAACCATGAGATCAACCTCAACAATTCATTCATACCTAAGATAGGGAAGGTATATTCCTTAAACTCAGAAGAATGGAAGGCTATGGAAGATTTCCTTGAAGAAAACTTGAAATCTGGGAAGATCCGTCCATCCAACTTGCCGCAGGCGTCTCCCTTCTTTTTCGTCAAAAAGAAGGACAGCAAACTTCGACCTTGTCAAGGTTACTGATATGTCAACGAACATACTGTCTATGACGCCTACCCTTTGCTCCTTATCTCGGATCTTATGGACAAGTTATGTGACGCGAAACTGTTCACCAAATTTGATGTCTGATGGGGATACAACAATGTCTGTATTAAAGATGGACATCAATGGAAGGCAGCATTTATTACTCACAAGGGGCTCTTCGAATCCACAGTTATGTTTTTTGGCCTCTTGAATTCTCCCACGACATTCCAATGTTTCATGAACAATTCCTTCTGAGATATGATTACTGAAGGCTGGTTGGTAATTTACATGGATGACCTTCTTATCCTTTCCCCCAATGCCGCTACTCACAAGGAATACACTAAGCACGTCCTCCAGAGGATGAGCGAACTAGACCTCCACCTGAAGCTTGAAAAATGTATCTTTGCAGCTCAGGAAGTCAAATACCTTGGTATGATCGTTAAACCTGGTCAACTTGCTATGGATCCCATCAAGCTTGACGGAATTGCAAAATGGCCTGTTCCGAAGCACGTCAAGGATGTCTGTTCTTTCCTTGGCTTCGCCAATTTCTACCGAAAGTTCATCCCTGATTATTCCAATGTTGCCTGTCCTCTTCTTGACCTCACTAAGAAAAACCATCCTTGGGAGTGGTTCCCTCCCTGTCAATCCTTGTTTGATCACCTCAAACAATTGTTCATGAATTGCCCCCTCCTCCAACTCCCGAATCTCTCGGCCCCATTCGCTATAGCCACCGACGCCTCGCAACACACGTTGGGAGCCATTCTCCTCTGAACTGATGAAAACAATAGTTGGCACCCCTGTTTGTATCTCTTCCAATCCTTCTCTCTGATGGAATAGAACTACAATATCTATGATTGGGAGCTTTTTGCTATCATTTGTGCCCTCAAAGCTTGGTGGCATTACCTCCGTGGTGCCCTATACCCTGTCCAGGTCTTCACCAACCATAAGAATTTGACCTTCTTTCGTTTCCCACAGTCCCTCAACCATTGCCAAGCCCATTGGCTTCTTGACCTCACAGATTTCGACCTCCAATTGGTTCACATCCCCGGAAAACTCCTTGTGGGTCCTGACGCTCTTTTCCATTGCCCCGATCTTCTCTCCTCTTCCACAACTTCTGACAACTCCCACATCACTCTTCTTCCCCATTCCCTTTTCGTCAATCTCATTGATACCATGCTCCGCTTCTCTATTACCTTCACCTCTGCTTCCGACCCCTTGGCTCTCTCCACCCTTCAATCACTCTCCCATGATATTCCCTTCACCCTTCACAGTCATCTTGCCAATTGGCAATTCTTTGACAGTTTACTGCTGTACTGCAACTGTGTCTATGTTCCTCTGTCTGGAACTCTCCACCAAAATGTTGTGTCCCATTGTCATGATCATCCTTCTGCTGGCCACCTGGGTTTCCTCAAGACTTGGCAAATGGTATCCGCTGAGTTCTGGTGGCTGGGTCTCACTTCCTTCATCCACGCCTTTATAGAGAGTTGCATCTCCTGTTAGCAAAATAAATCAAATATGCACCCAATGACCCCTCCACTTCTCAGGATCCGTTCCCATGCCTCCCATCCCTTTCAATAGCTGTCCTGTGACCTTATCACTGGTCTCCTGCTGTCCTCTGGTTTCGATGCCCTTCTGGTCATGGTCAACCATGGGCTTACAAAGGGGATAATTCTCTGCCCTACCAAGTCCACCGCCACTGCAGAAGGAATCACAACATTATTTTTCCACAAGGTATATGCATGCTTCGGTCTATATGACAAATTAATTTCAGATCAGGGCCCTCAATTCGCCTCTTCCTTCACCAAAGAACTCAGAAAGCTCTTGAAATATGACCTTGCCCTCTTGACTGCATATCACCCTCAAACTGATGGAGAAACAGAGCAAGTAAACCAAGAAATCAAAATGTACCTCCAAATCTTCTGCAGCGATTAACCTACAACCTGGGCTGAAACCATTACCCATGCTGAATTCGCCCACAATCATCAACCCCACTCTATTACCCATCAAACACCCTTTTACCTCATAATGGGATATGAACCCCAGGTGCTTCCATTTGTCATTGCTGAAACAACTAACCCCACAGTTGAAAATAGACTAAAACTCCTGTCACAAGCTCGAGATGAGACTGTGGCTGCTCATAACTTAGCCTGACAGGTCATGAATTCCTGAATCTGCAAACCCTTTACCCCATTCAAAAAGGGCAACTGTGTTTGGCTAGAAGCACAGAACCTGAAAAGATCCGTAGCCAACCCAAAATTCACAGCAAAACATGAAGGACCTTTTACCATTACTAAGGTTATTTCTCCTATAGTGTATCAACTCTGACTCCTGGCCATGTGGAAAATCCACCCCATGTTCCACACTTCTTTTCTCACACCTTATCATGAAAATCAAATCCACGGGAAGAACTTCCCCACTCCTCCACCAGAACTTATAGAAGGCAAGGAAGAGTATGAAATTGAGAAAATCCTGCAGCATAGAGGAACCGTGAAGAACTGTTTCTTCCTGATCTGATGGAAGGGATATTCCATCAAGGATAACTTCTGGGTCCCTGAGCAGGATCTCAAGCATTCACCCTCTGCCCTCAACAACTATAAGAAATGACATCCTTCAACCTTTTTCCCTTATTCTGCTTAAACTTTATCCACAATGTCTTCTGTCTCGTCTCCTTCTTCCCTTATCTCATCACCTTTGTTTCCTTCTTCCCCTCTAGTCAACGACACTTCCAGGCCTACCTCCAGCACTCCTGATACTCCTATTCGTTTCGTCATCCCAGTTACTCCCAAAACCTAGCACACCAACATCTCTCCACCACCACTTCCTACATGTCATTCCCCTGACCTTTCCAAGACTCTACTCCCTGCTGAGTCACAGGGATCCCCAAACCTCTCCGCCGATGAGCTACTCCCTGTGGAGAACTGCATATGATCCATTGATATTCCCCAATATGCTCATCCCCTTTGCGATGAACACCTTGACAGTGAACGTCTTGACGCCCTCCACATCGCCCTTACTAGTTCTCGTCTTGCTACACCAATCACAACCCATTTAGATATGAACTCCTCTCTTTTTCTCTTATACCAAGTGTACTTACAAATTTCTTGCCTCCCTTTGTTCACTACCCATTTTAACTGATCCTCCATTACAGAGCAAGCTTTCCATGCAGTGCAGCTTCAAGAAATTCACACCCATGTTGAAGCGGCCATCTTGGAGCTCATGTATCAGCTCAGCATGGCGGAATTCATTGAAGATATGGACTGTTATCTCGAGAAACTATAACTGGCTTGGGCAGCCACCATTATCACCCAAGTGCAGGCACTTTCACTCACTGCATCCTCTCCGGAGACTTCTACTACCCCATTGACATTACTCGAACTCTCCATCTTAGAGCGCACTGAAGCCATCTGGACCAGCAGTTATTACCAGATTCCTCTCACCCTGGATCACCCCTGCTATGGGGATAGCTGCTTCCATTGCCACCACTTAGGTCATATCCGTGTTAACTGCACTTTTTATCAATGCCCCATTTGTCAGACTTGGTCCCCTGGACACCTCACTTCCTATTGCCCTCATCGTGCACCACTGTCCCCTTCTGTTTGTTCCTCAGTCTCCTCATCTTCTACCTCTAGCAGCCCTCCTGCTCGCTACGTCCCTCCTCTGTCTTTCCATTACAACTCTTACACTCATCCTTGTCCTGTCTGCTGCCGCCCTCACTCCCCTCATATCTCAGACAATCCCCACCTTGACTCAGATGATGTCTGGGATGACACCACCTATGCAAACATCACCGGTTCCCCTAGACACTACGCTATTGATTTCTGAAGAAGCTATGTCATGGACTTGCAATGTAATGAGGGGGTAATGTTACGACTTTTCTCTTTTTCTCATGCCTATACCCTTTTCCTCTTCTGCGGAGTTGCGCGTTCGAACACTCCCATGCTCCATTTATTTTCCTTGTACTTTTAGCTCTGATCTTCTGATACGTTCCATATCCCACATCCTGGGGCTTCCATTTCCCTGCATCAGCCTTCTTACTTCTCCCGCGCCCTGTACCCTTCCAGTGATTAAGCATTCTTTCCATTTCATTCCATTCCACCGCTCAGTCACTCAGCCTCCTTTCTTCATATATAAACCTCTGAGTAGACTACTGTATTCCTCATATTAGATCTGAAACGATCACAATTTGGTACTTGTATTTATTTGCTACACTTTCGTACACTTTCTATTATTTCTTGTCATCTCTTATATTTATTACACTTTATGTTTTCCTTTTCTTTTATTTCTCATTATCTTATCTTGTCAAGTCATTTGCTTAGTCATTCATTATCTAACACATTTGTTATCTTATCTATTCAGATAGATCTGAGATCTATCTAGATATTACTTAAGATTAGGTTATTTATTACCTAGATCTCGATTCTCATCACAGATCTTAGATATTTAGACTTAGGTCTAGATTCGTTATTGTCCCTGGTGAATCCCTTGGCAAGTCTATGGGGAATCCCCATTCCTGGGATAATACTAGATCTTAGATATCATTTCCTTGTTTAGTTCATGACTCGTATTCTACCTGAGATCCATCGGACTCGCATCCCTTTACCCAGTGTCCGTTTACCTTGAACCACTGGTTACTTCCATATCCTTATTTAGTATAGCTTCCTTTTCTAGCAGCTGGTCTGTGCGCAGGCTCAGGTAGTATATAAGTAGGTCATCTATGATGTATATTACCTAAGCTTGATATTTTCGAATCCACATTCTTTCCCTTCATTGAGTCTATCTCTTTGAATATTTGAATCCCTTTCAAGATCTACTCAATCTAGCTCCCGTTTGTCCTCACTGCGAGTCTTCATTCCACTCTAAGCAAATGTTGTC
>JBBPUO010000555.1:0-12299 GCA_038094755.1 Caloboletus firmus | reverse complement strand
ATAAATAAGGGTCCGTGCAGGCGCTGGTCATCCATGGCAGTGAGAGTATACGGGGTATTTATAATGGCAATGAGAATTTCATCTCCATACGGTCACCTCGTGGGGCAGGTCTGGGCATTGAAACGTGTGAGAACTGTACAGCAAGTCAACAGTTGCCGTAACCAACTCAACCCAAGTTACGAGGAATTGGCACCCGGTGATCCCCCTTGCATGTCCTCTGTGTCAATGTTCTTGATCCATGCACCGATTGCGCCTCTGCATCAACCAAAATGTGAATGTGAACGACAGCAAAGACACCCACAACAGACGTACAAGAATCCTTCATGTCTCAAAAACAGTGCGCGTTTCTTACCCTTGCTCCAGAACCGTATAGCATACGAGAGCGTAGTAATAGTAGCTGTGTGCCCTACAGCGAGATAAGTGCTGGCACGACCACAGTGACACACACTCACCGCGAATAAAACATCCCCCAAAGTAGATCCTGTCCAACCCATACTTCTCCGCATTCATGTATCTGGATCCCGGGCCCGTCAGAGAATCCCGAGCAAAAATCCAACAACAAGCCACCACGCACGCAATTTGTCCAATGTTGTTCGACACTGCATAAAGCAGGCTTCTGCTGATGTCTTCTGCCTTGAACGTCCCGCGTTCACCACCCTCTTTCCCCTCCCCGGTACTATGCTTAAAGACTTTGCCAAACGAACTCGCGATCGTAGTCGATTTGAGCCCAAGCTTCGTGTAATCCGTCCCGTAGATATCACCGACAAGCATGTCTACCGTTGCATTATCGCCCTTTTCCGACAGGGACAACATCTCTGCCAAGGAAAATGAGGCCCGGTTGGCAAGCGATCATAGATAAGCATGACTTACCATCAAACGTTCGGGCGGGCGTAAGCAGGCTTAGCAAACCCCACAAGGTACCGCCACCCAAGCTCGTACCGCTCACACGATCAAAAGTCCCATCAGCATCGACCTTGATAATAGACACCCCTGATCCAATATTGACCAGCAAACACGGGAGATGTGCCGAAGGCTCTCCACTCTCAAACGTGACTGCATACTTGGGTGGATCGGGCGATGGTCGTTCAAGCACAGCCTGATCGGCAGTTGTCGAGGACCGAGTGATCCTATCCCTCCCGCCAGCATCCACTAGGCCTTTTGTGGTACCTGGGTGGGAGAATTCCGAGATGAGCTCGTCCGAGAAGTAATACACCTCCTCTGGGATCATGACCATGAATTTCATCCCTTCGATCAGGCACTCCATTTCGTCCTCGCGCCGAACTTCAACAGACAATTCCTCCTCAAACAACTCCCCAAACTTGTGCGCTCCCCCTCCGGTTGCCATGATTTTGACCCCCCGGCGCATCTCTTCGATGGAAACCCCGTTGGCAGCGGCAGAGCGACTTATAAGCTCGGAAATGAACGTGATAAGACCGGATATATTTGAGGTTTCGAAGCGCTCAAAATTGATGGAGCCACCAGGGATGTGGTGGACTCCCGTTGTGCGCTGAAGGATCGTGGAGCGCAGCAGATCGGTGTCAAGGGCATCGGAATTGCCACTGCCATGCGATTCGAGCACGAGGGGGGTGAGAGTGCCATTACGTGTGTGTGATGAACTAGGCGGGATGGGTGGTGAACGTAATGAGATTGAGCTAGAGGATGGCGAGCCTGCGCTCGAGGTAGGGAGACTGTTTGGTTCAGAGGAACTGCCTCGAGTCGCAGCAATGGACGGTGAAGGTGGCTCTTCAGGTGAACGAGTGAAATAGACTACTTTGGCAAGGGATCCACCGATCTAGAAATAAAACCGATGAAGTTTGTGGTTCGAGGAGGTAGAGGAGTGGACGCACATCGACAGCGATATGGGAAACTGGTTCGATGTAGTTTGGAAGGTATATTCCTCTACTGTCACGCGTCTTCGATAAGAGACTTGTCAGGCAGCTGAACCGGACCTATTCAAGCAACACGCACTTCAGGGGATTCCTCTGTCAGAATGACGGCGCCTCTGGTGTTGACATAGATGACCCTTGGGGTGGGCAACGGCGGGGCTGGCATGGCCGACGACGCAGAGCTTGCCACTGCCGTCCTGTGTTTGGGGTCCTCGCGATGACCCGCAGAGTGCAGGGGTTTTGTCACCGCCACGGCTAGAATACTTGCAGCTCAACGATCAGCGTTGAGCGGACACGTTTTCGTTGATGGAGACTTTAAACAAGTGTGTGGCTCAGACAGGAGCTCGGGTACGGTGAATGATCAGAGGCGGTTGACTGATCAGTGTACAAGGCCATCGTGCGGCTTATAAGAAGTGTCTTGGTCTTATTCATGGCTCGCCGGGAACTCGTACCAAGTTGTACGACCGGTGTCTGTATGTCCCTGTGAAGATCGAAACCAGGGTATGACCTGTCCCGGCATCCGTGCGACGGCATGAGAGAACGTACTATCTGCCGCATCGATCTGTTATATATCTCCATCTAACGTAGAGTATACATCATCAACCGCTGATCGCGGACACAATCAAGGCGCGTGCGCTCTCTTGCTCTGCACGGACACCGAGCTCCAAGGTAACACCTTGTCCTTTCGAGAACGTCATCCGACACCTTACAAGCACCTTTCCACCTCCGCCTGTGACCAACCCAGACAGCTGGAGCGTGTGGACCGATGTAGAACTTGGTGTCTCAGTGCCTCCCAGCGGCTCCATATGAAGGATCTCAATGATCGAGTCGCAGGCAGCTGTGAAAGTCGGTGAGAGTCAAAGTAACCATGCGAATGGGCGTATACCATGATTGGGATCGTCAATAACCGTAAACAGCCCATCCAGGAACATGGTTCGACGCACCTTGGATGCTTTCCGTAGCAGTGAGGGAGAATGTCTCGGTAGCAATTGCACCCGAGCGCAGTCGATCCCACTCCGACGAGAACGAGGAATAACTCGGTATTATGTAGTCCCCACCGGCTGTAAGCTCCACCTCCTCTAATTGGTACTCGTCCTCGTATCCATCGTCCTCTGGTTCACCCGTCGAAGGATCGAGTTCCTTGCTGATAAACTTGAGAACGCATTGGAACGATGCCGTAACATATTCCTCCGGCGAATCCCGCGAAAAGGAGACGTAGACAATACTTGGTGAAGTTGATGCTGTGAGTGTCGGAACAGTAAGAATAAAGTCTTCTGTTAGTCCTGACTCCGTTTGGGGCTGCATAATCACAGACACCTGCTCCAACACTGTATCGGGAAGGGTATTCGAGACATTGAACTACTCCCAAATCAGTATCGTCATAGAGGTCATCCATTTCTGCCGCGTACCTGAAACACGATATGCTCTTTGAATATATGCTTCACGCATGTTACTTGGTATTCTGTCTCTGTCTCAGTTAGCTGTGCTGGTTTCGCGCTGCTATTGATAACCGGGCCGTAATCTGCCAATTCAGCAACTTCGGCTAACTGTTGTGCATATGTAGACTGTGTCTCCGCCGCAGTCGGAGGCGGCGGTGATGCATCGGTTCTAGCAGGCACGGCGATTGTATCCAATGTGCTTGGACCTTGAAAACATCTCGTAAGATTGCCTCCTATCATACAGGATATCTTCTTACGGCTTGCTTCTGCTGCCAACTGCGCACGGCTAATTTTCGGTATTGCGGAGCAATCAAACGGTTGAGCGCCAGCGGCAGGATCATTGACGTATGCCACAAGCTTTGATTCCAGTGCGGCCAGGGAGAATACCGATTCTATCGAAAGCAACCGTCGCCCATCATGCTTTTGATCAAAAAAAAAGGGCAAAGACATACCTTCTTTCATGTATACATCTGCAAGCGGTTTCTCCTTGAAGACCCTTACATACATGGCTGCACGGTCGCGAACCTCGTCGTCAACATCATCCAAGCACCTTACAGGAGTTATGAGTCGTGCTCAACCAAAGATTACAAAGACCAACCTGCTGAGCAAAACACCGACACTACGACGCAGACCAGCATCGATGGCGTTAACACCGAATTTGGCAAGACTTGACACGGCAGCAGCACGAACAGTTGCGTTCTCCAATACCACACGGTTGTAAATATACCGGATATACTTTGTGGGTTGAGGAGCTTGTGGTCCCTCGACGCCGAGTAGATGAAGGATACGGACGGAGAGTTTCGTAAATTCACAGTCTTCGATGAACTCGCACAAGTGTGAAAGCGCTTGCTCCTTGCAGTCCGCAATGTACTTGATCATATCGAACATGGCTTCCACGACAGCCCGCTTGAACTCATATCCGCCCTCGTCGCGCAAGACACCTGACAGAAAAGCAAGCATGGATACGTGCTTGGAAGGAAATTTGAGACAGAGAGAGCGGATGGCATCGACGACGATGACTTTGAACTCGTCGCTGATTTCCGACATAAAGCCTGTAATCTGCTTCATAAGGCGATCCACTGAAGCTTCGTTGCCGGTCTGGAGAAATATAAGAACTGATTGGACTGACGAACGAGCATAACCGTACCTTGAGAAGAGTAGTGATGGCATATGTGGCAACACTCCTGTTGGGATCTGCAATGAGATTTTCAAGGTCCACATTGCAGGCAGCTACGCTTGCCGGGTGCGTCAAGGCAAGTGCGGCGAGGGTACGAGTTGCAGCGAACTTCAAGACAGGTTTAGGGGATGAAAGGAATAGTTGTAAGACTGCATAGCAGATTGAAAAAAAAAGTTACTATATCAGAGGGGAGAAAACAAACCTGCGATAGGCTTGGTCAGTTGTGCAGCAGTTACATGTTTCATCTCGCAGATGGCACGAGCGGCTTCAAAGTTGACCATGTCGCTCTTATGCCGTAGCCAACCATCAAGTAGATCAAGGATCTGTTTTTGTATGCTTGGATAGTGGTAAGATCCAGATACTTAACTCTTCGTGGCGAACCACGTACTTTGGATCCTCCTCCATGACCTTGGCAGCATATCGAATCAGCATACACAGAGCCATCGAGTTCTTCAGCGTCGTGCCCGCGCCGGATTTGCCGCCGCCGAGTTGCTGAATCATCTTGGCGACTGCCATTCTATCCTGTTGGCGAATGAGGTAGAGCAAACCAAGAGCATGATATTGGGTGATGTAACTGGTGGACGGTAAAGGTTGATACCCGCTGTTCGATGAGCTCGAGGATCCAAAATTCAAATAACCCCCTGAGGAGCTACCAAATAAAGAGGGTGACGATTTCGCATTAACTGCTTCCTGAGCTTCATTAACCCATCGTTTCACTACGTCCTTTGCATGGGGGAAAAGATGGTAAGAGGAAACCAGCGCGGCGGATGATATAGAGGGTGTCCGATCGACGATAGCGGCCTTGAAGAAACGCTCAACACCTTGGGCCATGGAAGGCTACAGAGAGTGAGTCAGCCGCTATGATAACAAACTACTAGCACCTCACATCGATGATCCGGCATAATGCGCGGATGGCATTCGGTCTGTAGATGACCTCGGAGTTTGGCTGCATATCTTTCATGATACTGCTCGTAACCATGATCACATCTTCTGCTGTAGTAGCCAGTTCCTTGATTGCGAGGTACACCATCTGCCTCAACGCGCTCTGTGTAGTGCATGATGAACGTTCCCCAAGCTGGTACGCGTCACTCGACTTACATCTTTATGTTGGAACAGTTTGGTGGTACCAAAGAACAACGTAGTAGCCTCCTGCGAGCTGAAGCTCTCGCCAATATAAAGGAGGTAAACGATCCTCGTGAGGAGAGCTCTACACTTGCGCGGGCTGATGGGCGAATCATTGAAGACGCGGGCCTCCTGGATGATAGTGGTTTTATTGTTGTAGTAGGAGCTGAGGCCGGTCTCCTCTTCTTTTTTGGACACGTAGGCCATGGCAGACGATAGTGAACGACCCGAACCCGAGGTTGTGCTCAGCGTGCTGCACTACGTGGTCAAAGGTGTGTCTTTTGTTAGCACTTGTTTGGTCGGTATAGCACCCTAATCGTTTGCAACTTGCTTCATCATCCTTTCTGTCGACGTCTGTGAGTCCTTGAACGGGCTCTAACATATTCCTGGTCACTCTTAGTGAATGACAATGGTGTGTAAATGCTTCGATATAGTTTGATTATGCACACGCGTACTTGTTAACGGATCAGGTTTACAGCCCATTTCAGAACGTTGTAATAACGGTCAGACAATTTAGCGTACAAGTCGACCCCGAATATGCCAATCTCCGACTCAACTGGTCCAGACTTAGTTCGTTACAATCACTCCCTGATCTCGTTAAAGATGTACAGTATTAGCAAACGAAACGGTGTTCCATGAAATTGCAAGACGACGGGCTCGAGGTTTGAGCAGATGGCGGTTCTTGTGTAAGGACACGAACCCGTAACTTACCCGGGGTTTTCCTAGTTGCAGATTCCGAATGGAGTTTTGAAATGGGCTGTGATCGAGACAACGGCCGGTTGCATCCTCGTGTCTACGGCCACGATGACCTAGGGTCACCAAAACACGACCGCAGCCTGTGAGACCCCGGGTTTGACTCTAATCATCCTTCAAATGGCTAATCTACGGCAGACAGGCAACACCAGTTTGTGTAGTGAAGCCCACGCCTCCGATAATATGTAAGATTGGGGTCACATTCCCAGCGTTCTCGTATGCTGTGTTGGTGTATTAAACAACCACTATATATCTAGGTTTCCGCGGGTCGCCTAGGACTCGACCAGTGATAATTGGAGTCGTTGAAGCGTCTCGGTCACAGGCTAAGTAGTCCATTTGATTTGTCAAGGTCCCAGTATATCTGCATCATAACACACGTTCCCATAAAACCTACAGGATTGAATTGCTAGGTGGACCCACCCATGCATACTTACCTATCCCGGTTTTTAGAGTTCTATTAGTGTTTCGAAAACGCGTGTTTTTTCCCTATGACAGCGACTGGGCAACCGATTATCTGATCTTGAAGGTGGCATTGCGGTGGAGTTTTGACACAGAATCAGTCGTAACCCCGGTCGCCCGGATCTAGAATGTCACTCTTCTATCAGTTTCGTTATCCTGATACGAGTGACTCCGGGTCCCACCGATTCAATGAGTCCTAGACCAAGATTTGAGATTCACACCAAGAAGGATGGTCGTATATGTATCAGGTGAGTTAACACGGTTCTAGGGCGTGACGAGGAACGAGCGGAGTCGTGGTTATCGACATCCTTGGACAAGCGGCAGGAAGTGGAATGGTACTTCGTTTCGCGCTTCCATCTTTGTCGTTCCTCCACGAGCCGCCGCAACACTCCCCAGTTTGCCATCTTATTCCCCTGCCAAGCACTCTACCTTCGCTTTCGGTGCCACGACAAAGCTAGCAAAGCCCCCGGTTTCGCAGACCAACTTGCACGCGCGGTTTCTTTTTCCATAAGAGGCTTTCCCTTTGTCCTAGTGCTCAATTCAACCCGACAGGATTAAGTTGGCGCTGTGGCCGGAAAAATGCTGTGCGCCGCTCTCGCCTACCGCTCCACAACACCAGCCGTTTATTGTTGCCATACGTTACATACCGTAAACCCTTTTCCTCTTGACGCCTCTTCCCTAGAGAGAGGTTGGGAGAGTCGACCAAGAGGGGAATCTAAAACCGCACAAATTTGAGAACATGGATTTAAAGCTTGCGTCATCTGAATCGCAGGCCCGGTGATTGCCACAGTCGCCATGACCCTGCGCCAGTAAGGAGGTAGCAAGAGGCTGTTTCCGACCGTCAGCCAATACAGATGAGTCCGAATCTGAGACGGTTACAATGATTCTGGATGGTCCTTGCTAAGCAATTTCTCGGCTAAGTCCATTCTGTGGCCTCCTTAGGAGCTCCTCGTCGGACTCCTTGTGGCCTCGCAATGCCAGCCAAGGTGATACGTGATCGTCGGCACTAGCCATTAGGGCCATCTGCCGTCCTTGGTCACCGCACCACCTGCTGCTCAAACTCACTTCTATTTGGAAATAGGACCAAAAGCCAGGCATTGGCGAGACTGTTGCGCTGGATCATGATGTGCAGCCGAGATTGCCATGTCTTGGCGACTCTTATAGATGATGAACTAGATCTATCACTGTAAGTATGTAGCATGCATAGTAAAATCATACAATATGCTCTGAGTACAGTACACTGGATGTAATGCTGAACAATCGACGTCGAAAAAGTGTGTGCGTGAAGGAAGCACACTTGCCGCATCATTTCAAATGAGAACGGGGTCAGTGCCTCTTGCGGGCATAGACATTTTGTATCAAGACGTAAGCCGGAGTTACCGCCTCGTCCAGCTCTGCGCATGCATTGCGTTCCATTGCATCGATAAAATCCGCCGAAAGGCCATGACCAAGCAGGAGTGGCCGCCCAGACTTCATGAATGCCTACGGAGAAAATAAAAACAAGGCCGATGATTCTGCGGCAGGATGCTACTCACCTTTATATCATCCCTCAAGATCGTTCCCATTTCGTTCCAAAAAATCGTCTCTGGATCACTTCCACGCATCCAGGGAGAAGCCGGGATCCAAAACTCCCGATATACGACATCTTCAAATGCTGGGTGGTTGGATATCCACTCGTGCAAGCGACCGGCTGCACCTGCATCACCTCCCCGTTGCCTGATTGCCCGATTTGCATAGGACATCCAAAGGTGTGTCCATGGAGGGTGGAAAGATCCGGCGGGAGGGAGGACTGGCTGTTTGTCCAGCCCTGTGATATAGAATGGAAACTCGGACACTTCTACAAGACCGCCTGGTCGGAGGACGTGACCTATTTGATTGATTAGACCTTGGTAGTCACGGATCTGATAATACATAAGCACAGTTTTACGGTCGACAGACGGGGAAGGGCAACTTACCCCCGACGAAATGAGCTGGCAATGCACGACGTTGAAGTCACCATAGAAATGTTCCAGTCCAAGATTGATATCATCAACTTCGCTTCTATATCAAGGAACAATGTCTGGCGCGCGAAAGATAGGGTGGGTGTACCCTCACCTGCAATTTGGGGGCATGGATCTGCATATAGTCAAGGGGGGTTGTATAAAATGGATAACATAGAAGCTCACAAGGACTGCATGGGAACGAGATCAACAGCTACAGCACTGCAATCAGGGAACTCTCTCGCAATGTCCATTATCCTGCGCGCCGCGATAAGTCCACGGCATTGCTACCAGGAGGTGTGGGCTTACCAGCTGCCGCTTCCGCAACCGAGATCAAGGACAGCCTTGACTTCGAAACCGTCGTCCACCATTATTTGCGGAAGAGAGGGTGGATACCTTCCGACTACTCTGCAGAAGAGTTCGTACTGTTTGTCTTTGACATGGATGAGAAAAAGGATGGGAAGAAGGGATAGTTGAACAGACCGAGGCGTTCTAGTTCCTCGTCATCTGCTGGAAGGCGGTAGACATCAGAGCAATTGTTGATGCCTCTGCCGTACTCCTGACGGTAAGCCTGTGCACGTAGCGAGCTTGTGAACGACATGACGGAAGGGGTAGGTGATGCGGAGCGCATCGACAAATCGACGGATGTCCTGGAGGTAGCGACGCTGGAGTCTAGTGACATTTCGGTGTAGCGATCCGACTCGGTGTCACTGTCTGCGTCGTCGGAGGGGGGGTCTGCATAGCGATAGGAATGGACAGTCATTGTAGAGGTCAGTGTGAGCATGGAATGGGATGAATATAAATGAGGCTTGTAGTTTGAGGGGGGTCGGCGGACATGGATATTGCTCCGTCATTCACACTTGTGCCCGCCGCAACCGCGTGAATACGAATTGGCAGACCCGAGGACTAAAGCCTAATTCAGAAAGCTGTATCGCTTCACAAATTAAAGACATTCGGAGTTTGAATCTGGGAAACTCGAGACGGACTCATCTCCTCGCACGTCTGCTTATGCCTTCAACCTGTCGTCCTACGATTACATGGAACTTATCATCCTGGTCATCTCTTTTTGACAAGGCCAGTGAATAGCTGCAATGAAGCACCTACCGAATTGGACAGTTTCAGCCGGAGATGCATGTTCAAAGTCCACCTGTATGCCGAATAATCCCGGGCCCGGGCCGCTACAACCTTCTGAAATGGGTGGTATCCCCAACCTCTGCCGAGTTTCTTCCACTTGATATTTTCCTCTGCTGGAATAAACGTTGACTTGCCTCATCTTTGCTTCTTTTCCGCCGCTCTGCTCTCCCGAGGATGCTTCTCGTGAACGTCGTTGTCTCACGGTAACCCACAGGGTTGATCCAGAAATGTCTGGCGCCTCCACATAATTTCACGATGGAAGTCCCCGCTGGAAATTCCATGGGTACTACGGGTATTCTCAGAGCTCGGGTTTGGTAGCATCTCCGATGCCGATGCCATCAGATTTTTTACTCCGGTATGTAATGATATATATCCAAGTCCAACTCATCCGATGCGGCGAGTTTGAAACTCCGACTCTCGCATATCTCGCTTGGTGAAAGCCTGCCTTGTCCTGCCATCGCGACGCCAATCAATCCCTCGACATGTACTTTAGCGAACCCACGAATCTACGTGCATGATATCATCTTATCGCCTTGAGGTGCCAACGGCAGAGGACACGACCCATCCACCTCAAATGTCCACGATTTCGTCACCGGGCCCTTCACCAACGCAAATAGCTCCCCGCCGAAACGCGGTCGGTATATAGGTTTCGCGCCGCAAATCGCCGCGGCCTGTTGTAGGGATGTCCTTGGGGACGCATGTCAACTTGAACATCCCAGAGTGCTTATGATGCCGTCACAACCCAAGCTAAGATAGATCGTGGATATTAAACAGACCTCTTCTTTGGTCACTACATCGGAAACCAAAAGGAACCCGCCGACAAACACGAAGGTTCTGGTATAACTTGTCCGTGAGACCACAGGGTCCACAGCGGACATAAAGAGATGTCGTTGGCATCGACCCTTTGACCGCCGAAGCACGCGTGTCCCAGCCAGTCATTATTACAAAGTAAGCATTCTAGTCGTGCCTTGGGATTACCGCCGAATCAATGAAATCCTGGTCCGTAGTACTACGGATGGCCTGCAAAGAAATCAGCATATGCTTTTCAACCTCGGTGCTTATCTACAGATTCAGATCGGGTGATTCTAACTACTACTCTTTTTTTCTGGAGTTTTACTGGTATCTGTTACCTGAGAACGTGGAAAAGTGCTGGCAGTTGATCTATATGGGCGTAGGACTCAAGAAAAAATAAATCAAAAATTCATGGGGAGGCTCTCGGATATATGTCGGCCCGCGCGGACCGTTAGGTTGGGGTTTTCAAATCCCCCTTTGTGCGAATTCTTGTCACGTCAGGTCACGCTTCCGAGTGAGAGCGGAGTTTCAAAGTCTCAGGTTTCAAATCTCAGGAAGCAATGAGTGGTTCCTAAGGTTAGTAAGGCTAAAGCCCCGAAGAGGGGGAACAAAGCTTGTCATGGGCACCTCAGGCATGACAAGTCTAATAATAAGACACTGGACTTCAAGGAAGCCATACCAATTTCTATCTCTCCTCTGCCCCGCGCCGTTAATTAAGACACGACGAATCAAAAGTCACAGGATAGATGCATGGCAAACCGACGGAATACTTCACCGTCAAAATGACATGTACATTGGGCTAATCGGCGGCGGATATCGCTCATGAGGGCCGCCGAACTGTTGCTGCCACGAGACGGCATTATAAGGTACATCATGTTCAAACATCGATACGTCCAGATTATAGCGCGCGAAACTTTACGATCAACGCACATGAGGAGTGGAGGGCATGGTGATCGGTTTCACGAGTGGCACTCAATCAAGTAAAAACCGTCATTCGCCTTCCGCCTTGCGAACTTTGGCTAACGTTTTTTCAGTTCCTGGAAACGACGTGCCAGAGACTCGAAGTCGTCCTCAGGATTCTCCCGAGCGGACGTGGCAGTACTGTCTGATTTTTTAATGGCCTTCTCTTCCTCCTCTTCTGTCGGTGGAAGGTCAGGTAGTTTAGCAATACTGGGACCCTCTTCCGAGTAGCTTGGCAGGGACTCTGGTGTTTCCTCTGAAGTTTGGGTTTGGTTCTACAAGAAACCTGTGAGTAGAACAACTTAACAGATGCAAGCATCACCAACCAGCTTGCCGACCTCATCTTTGGCAACCGCTTGGGTGGTAGAAGATGACCACCTGACACCATATGCCTTGCTTATCTCCGTTAGATAACCATCAACTAGTTGGGCTGACGGTGTTTCGACCAGTAGCTTCTTCGCCACCTGATAACATCAAATTATGGCCGACATTAGGGAACAAACTAGGGGTCAAGCCATGACCTGCTTACTCGGTCGCTGACACAATGTCCGCGGTTCTCCATTACAGCTGCAGAGAATTCTCGGCTGTACTTTTGCAC
>JBBPUO010000554.1:0-12329 GCA_038094755.1 Caloboletus firmus | reverse complement strand
CTCTAAGTCAGTATCTGGTGGTAACGGCCTAGTCATTATTTGATTAGGGTCGCCAACATTAGAACTTGAGTACTCTCTACTACCCCGTTCCCACCTTTATTCATCACTCTATACATACGTCCCTAAGCCAGTCCCCCTCAGGACAGAAACGAGCCGGTAGAATACCGGGCAAATATTCGCATAATACGGTCGTCCGCTGTCTAAATACGGATAACGTTGCTACCGGGCATAGTGCACTAGCCCCCGTTGTTGGTTGAGTGTCTAACCATCCGTACCCTCGTCGACGCTACACGAGGCAGGTTCGCGGAACACCTGTGACATCCGTAGAAGCAATAACCCTCTCTTCCCGCTGTGGGGGCGTGCTTCAAAGGTTTCATACGTGTCAGGCAGGCTATTGACCTGAGCGTTTCCCTCTGGTGGAGTGAGTTTGTCCTCCCAGAGCAAGTTTTATTTTTTTAGTATCAGCCTCATGCGAGCCGGATCAGTCGAAGCAACCGAGACCCTTGTTACGTTTATCAACTCCGAAATCCAACCCTGGGCCAACGGGTCCCCTTTTGACGACTTTCTACGCAATTGGTCAATGAACCTAAACAAGAAGATTCCCTCTCCCCGTTACATCCGCTCTCTCCGACCCCGACACCTCCTTTGCAAACCTTCCCGCCTTCCCACTCTCTTAAGCGATGGAGGAAGAAGACCACAGAATCGACCAGCTCGAGACCATTATCGTCTCGCTGCAAGCAGAGCTTCGTGCTCTAAGAGAAGCACCTGCCGTTGCCTCGGAAACTAAGGTGACGAAGAGGGTTGAAGTTGTCCCGGACCCGGGCATGTACGATGGGTCCTGTAATAAATTCGAAGATTGGTGGACAAAGATGTCCTTGTACCTTATTGTGAACGAAGAAGGGTTCCCCACCGCCAAGGAGCGAACCATCGCCGTCCTCACCCGCCTCGGTGTCAAGGATGGACAAGACAAGAACGGCGCAGCCATGTGGGCTCGCGTCAAACTAAGGGAATTAATGAAAGGATCCCGGCACGGCTGGCCGGATACACTAGCATTGGAAAAGCTCCTGACGGACAGGTTCCGGACAGGAAACGGCGAGGACATGGCGCGGCAGAAGCTTCAACGCTTCGAACAAGGAAACCGCCGCATTGAATCTTTCCTCACAGAGTGGCTGGCCCTCTACGAGGAAGCAAACGCAGGTGACGCCTTCGGGTGCTACCTCCTCAAAAAGAATGTCCGTCGCGAAGTGATGGAACAAATTTTCTTTAACAATCGCCGTCAATCAACCGTCACGGAATACGTAAAGATGATCCGTGAGCAAGGAAACCTGATAGAAGCATTCGCTCTCAGGAACAGCAACCAGGGGCGCGTCTGGAATACCAATGCGCGTAATCAAGCTCAAGCCGGTTCCTCCCGAGAAGGGGCCGCAAGGACGTACGGTGGCCATGGAGAACCCATGGACATCGGCGAGGTTAAAAAAGGAAAGTGTTTTAACTGTGGCGGTCCCCATATGGCCAGGGACTGCAAAAAGCCGAAGAAAGAATGTCCCAAGTGTCACTTCCTTGGAGGTGGGCACTCAATGAAATGCTCCAAACGTCGCAAACTCCGTCAGACCCAGTCTGGCGAAGAAGGTAGTGACTCGGAAGGTGAGTCCGAGTCGGTGAAGAAGCGGCGTGCTGTGCAGCAGATGTATGGGCACGATTTCGAGGCTATGAAGGCCTACTTTGCAGATGTTCTAGAATCCGAGAAGAAGGGAAAAGGGAACGCCGCGTGATCAATCCGGGTGATCACGTGGTTACTAAATTTTCCATGAACAATTCCTTTAGTTTACTTAGCGTCGATTACGGTGAAGAAGAACACGAGTTCTTCAACACCCAAGATAGAACTATTTCTCCCACGTTGTCATCATCTTTATCTATAGAAAACGAATCGGGGTCTGAGATCTCTTAGCTCGGCAGGCGAATTCCTGTGCTTAATTCCAATTATAAAAAAGAAAAAAATATTATTACGTCTTCCACCCCTATCTATGAAACCCCGGAACGAATCGTCATCCGATCTCTTCGTCCACGGCAAGAGATTAACTTGGACATTAAGGTCTCCGCTTCAACCTCCAAGTACAACATGCACGAAGCAAAGGCCCTATTAGACTCTGGCGCAAACGGTGTTTTCATTGACTGAGTCTGGGCACAAGAAAAGAAATTCCCACTGACCAAGTTGGCGACGTCCATACCCGTGTTCAACGTGGATGGGACAAAGAACTCCGCTGGTAATATTACCCACACCGCGGAATTAATTATCGACTACGAAGGTCATCATGAGAAAATCACTGCTGAGGTTACCGACCTCGGCAAAACTCCGCTCATTTTGGGTTACACGTGGCTCTCCAAGCATAACCCTGAGATTAATTGGCAGACAGGCGCTGTCAAACTCACACGCTGTCCACGTACCTGTTACTTATTATCCGACCGACCTGTTTTCCTCCGCACTCTAGAAGAGAAGGAGCTAAACGAGATGCCATTCGTTTATGCACGCATCAAGAAGCAGGAGATTGAATCTCCTAAACCCAAGGAAAAGACCGTTGAGGAAATGGTGCCTCGACAATACCATAAGTATTTAAAAGTCTTCTCGAAACAGACTTCGGAACGAATGCCTGAGAGAAAGGCCTGGGATCACGGAATTGACACAAAGGAGGGGTTCCAACCCCGAAAAGGTAAGATTTACCCCTTGTCTGAAACTGAACGCTTGGAAGTAGATGCTTTCATCGATGAACAACTCAGGAAGGGCTATATTCGACCCTCTAAATCCCCCCAGACGTCTCCAGTATTCTTCGTTCCCAAGAAAGACGGAAAGAAGCGTATGGTACAGGACTACCGCTATTTAAACGAGTGGACTGTAAAAAACAATTATCCACTCCCCCTTATTTCCCAACTCGTTGACCGACTAAAGGGATCTAAATTATTTACGAAGATGGACTTGCGATGGGGATATAATAATATCCGAATGAAGGAAGGAGACGAATGGAAGGCAGCTTTCACGTGCCACCGTGGCTCTTTCGAACCCCTTGTTATGTTCTTCGGTTTATGTAACTCACCTGCAACGTTCCAAAACATGATGAACGACATCTTTGGCGATATGCAGGGAGTTGTGGTCGTATATATAGACGATATCTTGATCTTCACGAAAACGGACAATCAAGAAGAACATGATAAAATCGTTATGGAAGTACTTCGCAGGCTTGAAGAAAACGACCTATTTATCAAACCCGAGAAATGTAACTTTTCGGTCAAGGAAGTCGACTTCCTTGGAATGATCGTATCTTCGGAAGGGATTAAGATGGACCCTTCGAAGGTAAAAGCTATTACGGAGTGGCCTACGCCCACAAACGTTAAGGGAGTTAGAAGCTTCCAAGGTTTGGCGGGCTTCTATCGCCGCTTCATCAAGGACTACGCACAAGTGGCTAGACCACTTAATGACTTGACGAAGAAAGATTACGCGTGGCGCTGGACGCCAAGAGAACAACATGCGTTTGACACGCTTAAGAAAAGTTTCACAATGGCCCCCGTGCTCGCCTACCCCGATAACGATTGCAAATTCCGGGTAGAATGCGATGCTTCGGATTACGCAACGGGCGCCGTATTATCTATAGAAAAGGAAGGGAAATGGCATCCGGTGGCCTTCTCTTCTCACAGTATGTCACCGGAACAACGAAATTACCCTATCGCCGATAAGGAGATGCTGGCTATCATCACGGCGTTAGAGCAATGGCGACATCACCTAGAAGGTGCAAAGTTCCAGTTTGAGGTCTGGACAGATCACGCAAACCTCCAGTATTTCATGAAGTCCCAAAACCTGAACAGGCGTCAGGCAAGATGGGCACAATATTTGTCAAGATTCGATTATCTCCTGGTACGGAAACCGGGGACTTCCATGGGAAAAGCTGACACCCTTAGCCGAAGAGAAGATCACGCTATCGGCATTGAAAAGGATAACCAAAATGTCGTCTTTATCCCCGCGGAACGCGTGCAGCGCACCGAAGTCACCCGTGTGAAAGGAGAAGAAGAGAAAATCTTGGAACGCGTCAGGAACGCACAAATACGAGGAAGCCTAGATGGCGATATGACGAGGTACTCGGTAGAAGAAACCGGCCTCATTACTTTACAAGGAAAAATCTACGTGCCTGAGGAGGGAAACCTTCGTCAGGATATTATTTCTTTATACCACGACTCCACGTTAGCAGGACACGGTGGAGCAGAAAAGACGCTAGAACTGGTTTCTAGGTATTACCTCTGGGATGGCATTCGCGCCCAGATTAAGGACTATTGTTCCCGGTGCGAACGATGCGCCCGGATGAAACCGACCAACACACAGCCTGGCAGTTTACTAAAACCAAACCCTATCCCGGAAGGCCCATGGCAGGACGTCTCCGCAGATTTTATTATGGATCTGCCAATCTCCGATGGATTCGACACGATCCTAGTGGTCGTAGATCGATTCTCCAAAGAAGTCATATTTATTCCCACGATTAAAACTATCACGTCGCTCGGCACAGCCAAGCTTTACCGAGACCACGTGTGGAAGCACCACGGCCTTCCACAGTCCATTCTTTCGGATCGCGGCCCCCAGTTCGCCGCCCAAATAATGAAGGATCTGGGAAAGATGCTGAAGATAGAGTTACGAATGTCGACTGCCTTTCACCTGCAGACGGACGGGCAAACGGAAAGGGTCAACCGTGACCTTCAGCAATATTTATGACTCTTTTGCGCCGAGGAACAGAACCGCTGGAGCGACTGGCTCAGCCTCGCGCAATTTAATTATAACAACCGAATGGATTTGGCAATGGGCAAGTCCCCGTTTACTCTCACGCGGTCTTACGCCCCTAGGATGGGAATAGAACCCACGGCCACAAAAGCTCCGGCAGCTACCGAATTTGCCAAGGATTTTAAGCAAGTCTTAGAGGAGGCCCACGATAGTTTAGAGAAGGCGCAGGACGCCATGAAGAAACAAGCGGATAAACGCCGCTCGGACACTATTTATGAAGTCGGCCAGAAGGTCTGGCTTTCCACCGCGAATTTGAATTTGCGGCAGACACGACAATCAGCCAAGCTCACGGAACGGTGGCTTGGTCCTTACGAAATTACGAAACTTATTGGAATGAACGCGGTCGAGCTTAAACTCCCTCATTCAATGTCTATTCACCCCGTCGTCAACGTCTCACGAGTAAAGCCGTATAAGGAAAGGTTGCCGGGCCAACGGGCAGATAAACCGGGACCTGCGGTAGTAACGGATGAAGGCGACGAAGAATACGAAGTCAACTATATTGTCGATTCCTGTTTGAAACGGGGCAACATAGAATATTTAATTCACTGGAAGGGTTACACGGACGAAGATCGTACCTGGGAACCCGCCGGTCATCTCAAGTCCTCGAAAGAGGCAATAACGGACTTTTATTCTAAACATCCCAACGCACCACGGAAGTTGCGGATGGCTCAAACGGACTTTGATTCACTATTTAAACCTTACGAGAACTTTACCTCTTCTTCAGGTTCTCATTGGGATCGCCTGGAAGTCGACCCATAGAAGGGGGGTAATGTTACGAATACTATTTTTCTTTTCTTTTATTTTCTTTTTCTCACGATCACGTGACGTATCACGTGATTAACCCCTAAGTTAACGGATCACGAGACCAAGTCACGTGACATCTCTCGCTGAGTAATGCGGCTGCTGTGCGCCCTTCTCACAGAATGGCTCTGCTGGGATCTGCTGTGCGATCTCCGGACACGTGTATTTAATCTCTGTCGACCCTGAGACCCTGAGGGTTCTTTTCATTTTCCCACGTTCATCTCCGCGTGCTTCTCTTCTTTCTGATCTTCTTAGAAGTCACGCTGCATTCACGTTTATTTAATTACCGTTACACTATAGCCATACTCATAATTACTCTCTCACGGCCTGTTGGTCCGTGTGCATGTCAGTAGCGTATATATAATTGAATGATGAGACCACAAGAACTCTAGTCAAGTTCTTGTCGGGATTCCCCTACTCTTCCTTGTCTCTAAGTCAGTATCTGGTGGTAACGGCCTAGTCTTTATTAGATTAGGGTCGCCAACACCTTCTCCGAACACCCTCCTGTCTTCCCACAATCCTAAGCAATGGAAGACCAAAGAATCGACCAACTCAAGACCATCATCGTCTCGCTTCAAGCAGAGCTAAGAGCTCTAAGAGAATCTCCCATTGTCGCCGCGGAAACTAAGGTGACAAAGAAAGTTGAAGTCGTCCCTGACCCGGGAATGTATGATGGGTCATACAACAAGTTTGAGGACTGGTGGACTAAGATGTCCCTTTACCTCATTGTCAACGAAGAAGGCTTTCCAACTAACAAGGAGAAAGCAATCGCTGTCTTCACCCGACTCGGTGTGAAAGATAGGCAAGACAAGAACGGCACAGCCATGTGGGCTCGCGTCAAATTAAGAGAGTTAATGAAAGGCTCCCGGCACGGCTGGCCGGACACAAGTGAAGTCGAGAAGATGATTATGGACAGGTTCCATACCGGAAATGGAGAAGATATGGCGAGACAGAAGCTTCAACGCTTCGAACAAGGTAATCGCCGTATAGAATCATACCTCACAGAGTGGCTGGCCCTCTACGAGGAAGCAAACGCAGGTAATGCCTTCGGGTGTTACCTTCTTGAAAAGAACGTCCGCCGCGAGATTATGGAACAGATCTTTTTCAACAATCGCCAGCAGTCAAACGTCCCGGACTACGTCAAAATGATCCGAGAACAAGGAAACCTGATTGAAGCATTTGCTCTCAGGAACAACAACCAGGGGTGCGTCTGGAATAACAACGCGCGTAGCCAGGGACAATCCGGCTCTTCACGAGAAGGAGCCGCCAAGACGTACGGTGGTCGAGGAGAGCTGATGGATATCGGCGAAATGAAGAAGGGTCGCTGCTTCAATTGTGGAGGCCCCCACATGGCTAGGGACTGTAAAAAGCCGAAGAAACAATGTCCCGAATGTCATTTCCTGGGAGGAGGGCACTCCCGAAGTTGCTCTAAATATCGCAAGGTCCATCAGACAAAGTCTGGCAAAGAAGGTAGTGATTCGGAGGAAGAGTCCGAGTCAGAAAAGAAAGGTCGTGCTGTCCGACAAATGTACGGCAATAATTTCGAGGCAATGAAGGCATACTTCGCGGACGTCCTTGAGGCCAAGAAAAAGGGAAAAGGAAAAGCCGCGTGATCAATCCGGGTAATCATGTGGCTACGGACTTTAATATGAAAAACTCTTTTAGCGTACTTAGTATCGAATATGGTGAAGAAGAACACGAGTTCTTCAACACCCAAAATAGGACAATTTCTCCCACGTTATCATCCTTATCTATAGAAAACGAATCGGGGTCTGAAACTTCTCAGCTTGGCAGGCGAATTCCTATGCTTAATTCCGATTACAAAAAAGAAAAAAATATTACGCCATCTTCTTCTATTTATGAAACCCCGGAACGAATCGTGATCAGATCTCTTCGTCCACATCAAGAGATCAACTTGGACATTAAGGTCTCCGCTTCGACCTCCAAGTATAATATGCATGAAGCAAAGGCCCTACTAGACTCTGGCGCAAACGGCGTCTTTATTGATCGAATTTGGGCACAAGAAAAGAAATTCCCTCTGACCAAGTTGGCGACGTCCATACCCGTGTTCAACATGGATGGAACCAAGAACTCCGCTGGTAATATTACCCACACCGCGGAATTAATTATCGACTACGAAGGTCATCGTGAGAAGATCACTGCCGAAGTAACCGACCTCGGCAAAACTCCCCTTATCTTGGGTTACACGTGGCTTTCTAAGCATAACCCTGAGATCAATTGGCAGACAGGCGCTGTCAAGCTCACACGTTGCCCGCGGACATGCTATCTATTATCCGACCGACCCGTTTTCCTCCAAACTCTAGAAGAAAAGGAGTTAAACGAAATGCCATTCGTTTACGCACGAATCAAGAAACAGGAGATTGAAGCTCCTAAACCAAAAGAAAAGACCGTCGAGAAAATGGTACCTCGACAATACCACAAATATTTAAAAGTCTTCTTGAAGCAAACTTCAGAACGAATGCCTGAAAGAAAGGCCTGGGACCATGGGATCGATACGAAAGAGGGATTCCAACCACGAAAGGGTAAGATCTATCCCTTATCGGAGACTGAACGTTTGGAAGTAGATGCCTTTATCGATGAGCAATTAAGAAAAGGCTATATTCGACCTTCTAAATCCCCTCAAACGTCACCCGTATTCTTTGTTCCGAAGAAGGATGGAAAGAAGCGTATGGTACAGGATTACCGTTATCTAAACGAGTGGACCGTAAAGAATAATTATCCACTACCGCTTATCTCCCAACTCGTAGATCGACTCAATGTTACGAATACTATTTTTCTTTTCTTTTATTTTCTTTTTCTCACGATCACGTGACGTATCACGTGACTAACCCCTAAGTTAACGGATCACGAGACCAAGTCACGTGACATTTCTCACTGAGTAATGCGGCTGCTGTGCGCCCTTCTCACAGAATGGCTCTGCTGGGATCTACTGTGCGATCTCCGGACACGTGTATTTAATCTCCGTCGACTCTGAGACCCTGAGGGTTCTTTTCATTTTCCCACGTTCATCTCCGCGTGCTTCTCTTCTTTCTGATCTTCTTAGAAGTCACGCTGCATTCACGTTTATTTAATTACCGTTACACTATAGCCATACTCGTAATTACTCTCTCACGGCCTGTTGGTCCGTGCGCATGTCGTAGACGTATAAGTAGTTGAATGATGAGACCGCAAGAACTCTAGTCAAGTTCTTGTCGGGATTCCCCTACTCTTCCTTGTCTCTAAGTCAGTATCTGGTGGTAACGGCCTAGTCTTTATTAGATTAGGGTCGCCAACATTAGAACTTGACTATCATCCCACTACCCCGTTACCTACCTCATATCATCTCTCTATACGCTACATCCCTAAGCCAGTCTCCCTCAGGACAGAAATGAGCCGGTAGAATACCGGGCAAATATTCGTCTATACGGTCGTCCGCCGTACAAATAAGGATAAAGTTACTACCGGGCATAGTGCACTAGCCCCCGTTGTCGGTTGAGTGCCTAACGGTCCGTATCCTCGTCGACGCTACATGAGGCAGGTTCGCGGAACACCTGTGATGTCCGTAGAGCGATAACCCTCTCTTCCCGCTGTGGGGGTGTGCTCAAGAAGATTCACGTGTCAGGAAGGCTATTGACCTGAACGTCCCCTCTGGTGGAGTGAGTTAAGTCCTCCCAGAGCAAGTTTTCATTTTAGCATCGACCTTATGCGAGCCGGATCGGTACAAGTAACCGAGACCCTCGTTATGTTTATCAACTCCGAGATCCAACCTTGGGCCAACGGGTCCTTGTTTGACGACTTCCTCCGAAACTGGTCAATGGACCTTAACAAGAAAATCCCCCCTCCTTGATACATTCGTTCCCTCCGACCCCGACACCTCCTCAGAAAACCCTCTCGTCTTCCCACTCTCGTAAGCAATGGAGGAGGACCAAAGAATCGACCAACTCGAGACCATCATCGTCTCGCTGCAAGCAGAGCTTCGCGCTCTAAGAGAAGCACCCACCGTCGCCTCGGAAACTAAGGTGACGAAACGGGTAGAAGTAGTCCCAGACCCAGGGATGTACGATGGGTCCTACAACAAATTTGAGGATTGGTGGACAAAGATGTCCCTCTACCTCATCATCAACAAAGAAGGGTTCCCTACCGCTAAGGAAAGGACCATTGCCGTTCTCACCCATCTCGGCGTAAAAGATGGGCAAGACAAGAATGGCGCGGCCATATGGGCCCACGTCAAATTACGTGAGCTGATGAAAGGCTCCCGGCATGGCTGGCCGGACACCCTAGCCCTCGAGAAGCTCCTGACGGACAGGTTCTGGACAGGAAACGGTGAAGACATGGCGCGGCAGCGACTGCAGCGCTTTGAACAAGGAAGTCGAAGGATTGAATCCTTCTTGACAGAGTGGTTGGCGCTCTACGAGGAAGCCAACGCCGGTGATGCCTTCGGGTGTTACCTTTTAGAAAAGAATGTGCGACGGGAGATCATGGAACAGATCTTCTTTAACAATCGCCGCCAAAGTACCGTCGCGGAGTACGTCAAAATGATCCGCAAACAAGGCAACCTCATCGAAGCCTTCGCCATGAGGAACAACCAGGGGCACGTCTGGGATAAGAATGCGCGTAAACAAGGACAAGCTGGCCCTTCCCGAGAAGGAGCCGCAAGGACCTACGGTGGCCGAGGCGAGCCTATGGACATCGGCGAGGTCAAGAAAGGAAAATGTTTCAATTGTGGCGGTCCCCACATGGCCAGGGACTGCAAGAAGCCGAAGAAGGAGTGCCCGGAGTGCCATTTCCTAGGGGGTGGTCATTCGCTTAAATGCTCCAAGCGTCGTAAGGTCCGTCAGACTCAGTCTGGCGAAGAAGAAAATGGTTCGGAAGGTGAGTCCGAATCGGTGAAGAAACGACGCGTAGTGCAGCAGATGTATGGGCACGATTTCGAGGCCATGAAGGCCTACTTCACAGATGTGTTAGAATCCAAGAAAAAGGGAAAAGGGAACGCCACGTGATCAATCCGGGTAATCACGTGGTTACTAAATTTCCTAATACGAACAATTCCTTTAGTGTACTGAGTGTTGATTATGGTGAAGAAGAACACGAGTTCTTCAATACCCAAAATAGGACATTTTCTCCCACGTTGTCATCTCTATCTATAGAAAACGAATCGGGGTCTGAGATCTCTCAGCTCAGCAGGCATATACCTGTACTTAATTCCGATTATAAAAAAGAAAAAAATATTACGTCATCCTCTCCTATCTATGAAACCCCGGAACGAATTGTGATTCGATCTCTTCGACCACGTCAAGAGATCAACTTGGACATTAAGGTCTCCGCTTCGACCTCCAAGTATAACATGCACGAAGCAAAGGCCCTTTTAGACTCTGGCGCAAACGGCGTCTTTATCGACCGAGTCTGGGCGCAAGAGAAGAAATTTCCTTTGACTAAGTTGGCGACGTCCATACCCGTGTTCAACGTGGATGGAACCAAGAACTCCGCTGGAAATATTACCCATACCGCGGAATTAATCGTCGATTACGAAGGTCATCGCGAAAAGATTACTGCCGAAGTTACCGACCTCGGCAAAACTCCATTCATTTTGGGCTACACGTGGCTTTCAAAGCATAACCCGGAGATAAATTGGCAGACAGGCGCTGTCAAACTCACACGTTGCCCGCGGACTTGTTATTTATTGTCCGACCGACCTGTTTTCCTCCGCACTCTAGAAGAAAAGGAGTTAAACGAGATGCCATTCGTTTATGCGCGTATCAAGAAGCAGGAGATTGAATCTCCTAAACCTAAAGAAAAGACCGTCGAGGAAATGGTACCTCGGCAATACCACAAGTATTTAAAAGTCTTCTCGAAGCAGACTTCGGAACGAATGCCCGAAAGGAAGGCCTGGGATCACGGCATCGACACAAAGGAGGGTTTCCAACCTCGAAAAGGTAAGATTTACCCACTGTCTGAAACTGAACGATCGGAAGTAGATGCTTTCATCGACGAGCAACTTAGAAAGGGTTATATTCGACCTTCGAAGTCCCCTCAAACGTCGCCCGTGTTCTTCATTCCAAAGAAAGACGGAAAGAAACGTATGGTACAGGATTACCGATATCTTAACGAGTGGACTGTCAAGAACAATTATCCGCTCCCACTTATTTCCCAACTCGTTGATCGACTCAAGGGATCTAAGTTATTTACAAAAATGGACTTACGTTGGGGCTATAACAATATACGAATGAAAGAAGGAGATGAATGGAAAGCGGCATTTACATGTCATCGAGGCTCCTTTGAACCCCTCGTAATGTTCTTCGGATTATGTAACTCCCCCGCCACGTTCCAAAACATGATGAACGACATCTTTGGCGATATGCAGGGAGTTGTTGTTGTATATATAGACGATATCTTGATCTTCACGAAAACGGACAATCAAGAAGAACATGATCGAATCGTCATGGAAGTACTTCGCAGGCTCGAAGAAAACGATCTATTTATAAAACCCGAGAAATGCAACTTTTCGGTCAAGGAAGTCGATTTCCTTGGAATGATCGTTTCGTCGGAAGGTATCAAGATGGATCCTTCCAAAGTAAAAGCTATTACGGAGTGGCCAACGCCCACCAACGTCAAAGGAGTAAGAAGCTTCCAAGGGTTGGCCAACTTCTACCGTCGCTTCATCAAAGATTACGCACAGGTGGCTAGACCACTTAACGACTTGACGAAGAAAGAC
>JBBPUO010000553.1:0-12341 GCA_038094755.1 Caloboletus firmus | reverse complement strand
GTACCAGATTTGAGTCGGACAATTTGTCATTGTGACCACCTGAGGTTGGGAGCTGCTTGTCTTGTTGTCCCTCCTCACGAGTAGATGTCTATATAATATAGTTTGTCAATGTGGGAGATTACTTGGTAGGACTATGAAAGCACAAATACTTGCATAGAAAGGGCCATAGAGCTCTGGGAGAATCTTCCTGAGGTCATGAATGATGACTTTCCCATCATACAATTGTCCAGTTGCAAGATAACTACTGTCCAGGGAGATTGCAATCAATCACAATGGTTGGCTGTTCTTGATCACAGGGCCAATGTGAGTCAGTGTCATTGGGTCCAAGAATGAGATATCGGAATAATTTGTGAAAATGGCGATGAACTTGCCATTGGTGACTAGAGCAATAGAGTGGACATCCAGGAGAGTCAATGATTCAGCAAGCAGAGACCTGGTAAAGGCATCAAATGACCTGATTTTTTCGATGCCATCATTACCAGAGGCAGCAAAAATTTGCTGACCATTGGTTGACCACACAAGGGAAGTGGCCACTGATTTGAGCATGGTAGTCTTTATTGTAATGAGCTTGTCACCATTGTAGCTGTCGAAAACACAGATAGAGCCAAGAAAGCAGGCAGTGGTGATGCAATTGCCATTCTGGGAGAATTTCACCTCAGTGACATTATTGTTATGTCCAAGCAGGCCAACAAGCCTCTTCCTGCTTGAGATGCTCTAAATACTGGCATTCCCACTAGCAGTCCCAGTGGTAAACCTGGTCGAGTCTGGGAAGACATCAACTGCAATCATGTAATTTTTGCCCTCTACCTCCATAACTCTTTTTTTCATCTCTCCATCCCACACACTGGCCCCCTTGTTGGTCCTGAACACCATACACTGGTTATTCCGAGACACAGAAATGACATACCACCTTCCTCCTGTTTTCTTTCCCATCTCTTGACCATCTGGAAGTTGCCATTATTAAATCCCATTTGTACCCCCATCTAAAACATGTCTTCCATCAGGCTGAAAGGTAACTGCATATATGCTGCCAGAGGCCCGGTGTCAAGTTCTATTGTTTGGTCTCACTGAATGGTCAGGATTGTTCGCTCACTCCTCTGAGCTGCTACATACCTGTGTTCATTGACAACATTCTCAACAATGGTACACAATTGTCAGTGTTGAAATGTCAAGCATCAAGTCGCAAGATGTGTTGGTTTACTTGTGGTGCGCAAAGTTGCTGTATCTTGTTCTTTGTATATTGATCTGTTCACATAGGTGCCCCATGTCTTTTTTTTTATGAGATCTGGCCCACTATGGCAAGGGATAACTGCCTAGGCATGGGAGTCATTACCACTGAAAAGGCACTCAGGCTCATGAAGCTGCCAAACCATGGGTCCGGAAATGGTAATAAGGGGAAATCTTGAAATGCCTACTCTCCAGAAGGAAATCCCTTTATGGAGACTGTATGTAAGGAGCCTTTGATGTCAAGGACTCATTTAAGTATGGTGGGACTCACATCGCATCACTCACTAAAACCCCTAGGTGGTTTTTGCAGGATTTGAACCCACGACTCTACAAGCAGCTTAAGTATAATGGTACCAAATTGTGATTGTTTCAGTCTGTTCACATAGGTACCTTGTATCTTTGGCACTTATGCTTACTTGGATTTAAGTTTAACAGGTGACCTCAGTGAAAAGCATCCATCTTTGCCAAGAATGGTCTGCAATTGATTGTGTCTCGGCCATAGGATTCATTTTTGACAGGTATACATTATACATTATGCCAATTCGCGACATTCTGTTTGTGATCACTGATCCCATTTAGATGGAGTTTGACCCTTGCTATTTCACATGGTTGCATTCAATTGTGTGAACACTTGTGGAGGGTTGTTGTCTGCTGAATGTAATGGGTATTTATCAGAACATGCATCAGATTTTATTGGACAAATAAGCAATGATGACTTTTGTTAGGGAAGATGACACCATTCCACAAGCAAAAAAAGGTGACACACCTGTGGAGCCTCTCAGAATATACTAGCAACATCATTCTATTTGTTCACATTCATGTCATGCTCATGTGAAAAGTAGCAGGCTTTGCCATGCAGGTGGCCCTATCACTTATAAGTATCATATATATTTGCAAAGTGAGTGATTGCGATTATCACTACAATGTTCATTCACTGAGGAACTCAAGCCTTTTCATAGACATCATTGTTTCTGTCGTGTTTGTCTCCTGCATTGTCTCCTGTTTACCACTGTCGTGCACATACAAATGGTCTCTTCTAACTTCTCTTCCAGATGCTTATTGGTTGTTACATAACCTAACATATGTGCTATCTCCGTACATTCAATTTTAGCCATAGCCTTCCCCCTTGCAAGTCATCCATCTTTGTTTGCTACAATGAATCACTCCAATTCGTTCCTTCAGCTCCTAATGAGTCATATAGCCAGATTCATCCCAATACTTCCAGTAGACTATCCATCTCTGACATCCATACGAAATCTTATTTACCCCCTGCTGGTCAAGTGCACAAAATTTTAGCCGCCCCAATCCTCTTTGACCTTCTCATCTATGCCCTGACCAGTTCTTCCCTTGACAATTCATAATCATTCAATCTCGTGCCTCTTTTCCACATTCGTGCAGACTCTCAAAGTGTTATGCTTGACCTGGATAGGGGCGAGCATAGACTCAAAGCCAAGATATCTCTACAGTCTAGACCTAGGGATGGGGATAAAGGGAACATGGTGTTGCTGAGTGTATTGTCGGCGAGGGTCGAAGGTTTGAATGATAGTTCGATGTGGAAGGGCCACAAGTAGTAGATACTTGTAGAGGACAATGACGACATTTGCTTAGAGCAGAATGGAGACTCGCAGTGGGGACAAATGGAGGCTAGATTGAGTAGATCTAACATGAGGAACACAGTAGTCTACTGGACACTCTATATACAAGAATAAGAGGCTAAGTGACTAAGCAGCGGAATAGAATGGAAATGGAAAGAATGCTTAGTTACTGGAAGGGCGCAGGGTGTGGAAGAAGTAAGAAGACTGATGTGAGAAATGGAAGCCCCAGGGTATGGGGTACGGAATGCATCAGGAGGAACAGAAATGAAAAGGAAGTCCTGGGGTACTGTTACGGATACTATTTTTCTTTTCTTTTATTTTCTTTTTCTCACGATCACGTGACGTATCACGTGGTTAACCTCTAAGTTAACGGATCACGAGACTAAAGTCATGTGACATCTCGATCAGAGTAACGAGGCTGCTGTGCGCCCTTCTCTATCGAATGGCTCTGCTGGGATCTGCTGTGCGATCTCCGGACATGTGTATTTAATCTCCGTCGACCCTGAAACCCTGGTGGTTCTTATTCTCACGTTCATCTCCGCGTGCTTCTCTTCCATTCTGATGCTTCTCAGAAGTCACGCCGTATACACGTTTATTTAATTACCGTTGATACACTATAACCATACTCGTAATTACTCTCTCACGGCCTGTTGGTCCGTGCACATGTCGTAGCAGTATATATAGTTGAATGCAAACACCACAAGAACTTCAGTCAAGTTCTTGTCGGGATTCCCCTACTCATTCTTGTCTCTAAGTCAGTATCTGGTGGTAACGGCCTAGTCTTTATTAGATTAGGGTCGCCAACAGGTACAGGGCATGGAACAAGGAAACCCTGGGGTACAGGGTATGGAACAAAGAAAGTGTGGAACAAAGGAAGCCCTGGGGTACAGGGCACAGAACAAAGGAAAAGGAAGCGCGGAACAAAGGAAGCCCTGGGATATAGGGCATGGAACAAAGGAAACCCTGGGGTACAGGGCATGGGAAGGAAACAGAAAGAAAAAGAAAGATCAGATCGGAAGTGTTCCCAGGATGATCAAAAGCTAAAGGTACAAGGGAATAAATGGAGCACGGGAGTGTTCAAATGTGAGTCTCCACAGAGTGAAGGAAAAAGAGCATAGGTGTAAGAAAAGAGAAAAGTCGTAACATTACCCCCCCATTACATTGCAAGTCCACGATGCAGCTTCTTTAGAAATCAATGTTGTAATGTCCGGGGGAACCCGTGGTGTTAGTGTAGGTGGTATCATCCCAAATATCATCTGAGTCGATGTTGGGATCATTGGAGGTGTGGGGATAACGTGGGTGGTGGCGGATGGGATGAGGATGTGTATAAGGGTTGTGGCAGAAGAAAGCAGGAGAGACAAAGCAGATAGGGGGACCACTAGAAGTAGATGATAAGAAGATGGAGAAGCAGATAGAGGGTGAAGGAGGTAAACGGTGGGGGCAGCGAGAGGCAAGGTGGCCAGGGGACCACGTTAGGCATGTGGGACATTGATAGAAAGTACAATTGACATGGATGTGACCAAGGCAGTGGCAGTGGAAATAACTGTCCCCATAGCGGGGATGATCTGGTGTAAGGGGAATCTGATGATGACTGCCAGTCCAGATAGCTTCAGCATGCTCTAGAGCAGAAAGCTCAAGAGGGGTTAATGGATCAGAGGAAGCTTCTGGGGATGTGGCCATGAGGGTAAGTGCCTGCACTTGGGTAACAATGGTGGCTGCCCAAGCCAACTGCAACTCTTCGAGGTAATAGTCTACGTCCTCAATAAACTCCACCATGCTGAGCTAATGCATGAGTTCGAGGATAGCCATTTCTACGTGGGTATGGATCCCTTGAAGCTGCACTGTATGGAAAGCTTGCTCTGCAATAGACGAGCGGTTAAGACAAGTAGCGAATAAAGGAAGATGTGAAATCTGAAGATACGCTTGGTACAGAAGAAAAAGAGGAGAATTTATATCTAAATGAGTTGCAATGGGAGTTGCAAGGTGGGAACTAGTAAGTGTGATGTGAAGAGCATCAAGGCATCCACCATCAAGGTGGTTATCACATAGAGGGTGAGCATATTGCAGGATGTCAATGGAACATATGCAATTCTCCACAGGAAGTAGTTTGTCAGCAGAGAGGTTTGGGGATCCCTGCGACTCGGTAGGGGGCAAGGTTTCAGAAAGGTTGGGGGAGTGGCATGCAGGGAGTGGCGGTGGAGAGATATTGGCATGCCAGGTCTCAGGGGTGATTGGGGTAATGAAACAGATGGGAGAATCAAGGGCAGTTGTTGGCGACCCTATCCGTCGTCGTGTCGTACGTCGTAGGAAGCCTGGCTAACAAAGACAGAACTATCATTATAGAAGAGCAAAGGGAAGGAGATCCATCAAGGATAGAGGAAATCCGACAAGAACTAGACTAGAGTTCTTGTGGCATGTATTGCCAGCTACTTATACGTAGTACATGAGTGCACGGACCATGATGCCGTGGGAAGATATCTACCGTACATAGCTAAATGATGACGGAGATGAAATACATACGTGATGTGCGTGCCTTCGAAATGGAAGAGAAGGCCACACGGAAATGAAATAAGCGTGGCTTCTATAATGGAAGAGAAGCATGTGGAGATGTCCGTGAGAATAAAGAAGAGCGACCCTGACGGAAATGAAAAGAAGTCCAGGGTCGACGGAAATGAATAACACGTGTTCGTCACGTGATAGATAAGAGATAAGGTCACGTGCAAGGGTCACGTGATCGTGGAAATAAGGAAGTCACGTGTAAGAGGTCACGTGATCATAAAAAGGAGAAGTCACGTGCAAGGTCATGTGATCAAGAAAAGAGAAAAGATAAGTAAAAAGGGCGTCCGTAACAGCAGTGGATGCTGGTCAAGAGGTATCGTCGACTAGTGGAGAGGAAGGGAACAAGGGTAAAGAGGTAAGGGAAGAAGGAGAAGAAATGGAAGACATTGTATACAAGGTTTAAGCAGGATGAGAGGAGAAGGTTGAAGGGTGTCATTTTTTATAGTTGTCAAGGGCGGAGGGTGAATGCTTGAGATCCCACTCTGGGACCCAGGAGTCATCTTCAACAGAATATCCTTTTTATCAGATCAGGAAGAAGCAGTTCCTCGTGGTTCCTTTATGCTGCAGGATTTTCTCTATTTCATACTCCTCCTCACCTTCTATTAGTTCTGGAGGAGGAGTGGGGAAGTTCTTTCCATGGATTTGATTTTCATGATAAGGTGTGAGAAGTGAAGCATGGAACACAGGGTAAATCTTCCATGTAGTCAGGAGTCAGAGTTGATATGCTATAGGGGAAATAACCTTCGTGATGGTAAAAGGTTCTTCGTGCTTCGCCACAAACTTCAGATTGGCTATGGATCTTTTCAGATTCTGTGCTTCTAGTCAGACATGGTTTCCCTTTTTGAACAGGGTAAAGGGTTTACAGATTCGGGAGTTCATCACCTGTCAGGCTAAGTCATGAGCGGCCACAGCCTCATCTCGTGCCTGTGTTAGAAGTTTTAGTTGATTTTCAACTGCAGGGTTAGTAGTTTCAGGGATAACGGATGGAAGTGCCTGGGGTTCATATCCCATCATGAGGTAAAAGGGGGTTTGATGGGTGACAGAGTGGGGTCGATGGTTGTGGGTGAATTTGGCATGGGTAATAGTTTCAGCCCAGGTTATAGGTCAATCGCCACAGAAGATTCAGAGGTAAGTTTCTATTTCTTGGTTTACCCACTCCGTTTCTCTGTTGGTTTGAGGGTGGTAAGCAGTTGAGAGGGTGAGGTCATATTTCAGGAGCTTTCTGAGTTCCTTGGTGAAGGAGGAAGCAAATTGGGAGCCTTGATCTGAAATTAATTTGTCATGTAGACTGAAGCATGCATATACCTTGTGGAAAAATAATGTTGCAATGCCTTCTGCAGTGGCAGTGGACTTGGTAGGGCAGAGAATTACCCCCTTTGTAAGCCCATGGTCAACCATGACCAGAAGGGCATCGAAACCAGAGAACAGTAGAAGACCGGTAATGAAGTCACATGACAGTTGCTGGAAGGGACAGGAGATGCAGGAGTGGATGCTGAGAAGAGGGGGAGTAACCGGGTGCGTATTAGATTCGTTTTGCTGACAGGAGGCACAACCTGCCATGAATGTATAGACAAAGGATGTGAGATCTGGCCACCAGAACTCAGCAGATACCATTTGCCGAGTCTTGAGGAAGCCTGGGTGACCAGTGGAAGGATGATTATGACAGCAGGACACCACATCCCAGTGGAGTGACCCAGAGGGGGAAATGTAGATGTGGCCACAGTAAAGAAGTGTGCCGTCAGAGAATTGCCAATTGGCAAGGCAACTACAGAGGGCAGAGGGGATGTTGGTGGAGAGCGATTGGAGGGTGGAGAGGGCAAAAGGGTCGGAGGTGGAGGCAGAGGTAATAGAAGAGCGGAGTATGGTGTCAATAAGATTAATGAAAAGGGACTACGGAAGTAGGGTAATGTGGGAGTTATCAGAGTCAGAGGAATTTGCAAGGAGATCGGGATGACAGGAGAGGGCATCAGGACCCATGAGGAGTTTGCCAGGAACATGGACCATACAAAGATCAAAGTCGGTGAGATCAAGAAGCCAGTGGGCCTGGCAATGGTTGAGCGATTAGGGGGAACAGAAGAAGATAAGGTTTTTGTGGTCGGTAAAGACCTGGACAGGGTACAGGGCACCATAGAGATAATGCCACCAGGCCTTGAGAGCGCGGATGATAGTGAACAGTTCCCGATCATAGATATCATAGTTTTGCTCCATGGGAGAAAATGATTAGGAGAGATAAGAACAGGGGTACCAATCGCTGTTGTTGTCAGTTTGGAGGAGGATAGCCCCTAACGCATGTTGAGAAGCATTGGTGGCAATAGCAAAAGGGACCAAGAGATTGGGGAATTAGAGGACAGGGCAGTTCATGAAGAGACATTTGAGATGGTCAAAGAAGGATTGACAGGAAGGGGACCATTCCCAAGGGTGATTCTTCCACATGAGGTTGAGAAGAGGGTGAGCGATGTTGGAGTAGTTAGGGATGAACTTCCGGTAGAAATTGGCAAAGCCAAGGAAGGAATGGATATCCTTGACATGTTTCAGGATGGGCCATTTTGTGATTCTGTCAAGTTTAATTGGGTCCATGGTGAGTTGACCAGGTTTGACTATTATGCTAAGGTATTCAACTTCTTGAGCTGCAAAGGTACATTTCTCCAGTTTCAAATGGAGGTCGAGCTCACTCATACGCTGGAGAATACATTTAGTATATGCTTCATGAGTGGTGGTGTCGGGAGAGAAGATAAGTAGGTTATCCATGTATATTACCAACCATCCTTCAGCAATCATATCTCAGAAGAAGTCATTTATGAAACATTGAAATGTCGTGGGAGAATCTGAAAGGCCAAAGAACATGACCATGGATTTGAAGAGCCCTTTATGGGTGATGAACGCCACTTTCCATTGGTGTCCATCTTTAATTCGGACATTGTTGTATCTCTACCGAACGTCGAATTTGATGAATAGTTTCATGTTGTGTAATTTGTCCATAAGATCAGAGATGAGGGGTAAAGAGTATGCGTTGTGGACGGTATGTTCATTGATGTATCGGTAGTCTTGGCAAGGTCAGAGTTTGCCGTCCTTCTTCTTAACAAAGAAAAAGGGGGAGGCCTGTGGAGAGTTAGATGGTCGGATCTTTCCTAATTTCAAATTCTCTTCTAGGAAGTCTTTGGTGGCCTTCTGTTCTTTGGGGTTTAGGAGATATACTTTCCCTATCTTGGGTACGAAGGAATCATCTAGATTGATCTTGTGGTCATAGGGTCTAGATGGGGGTATATGTTCAGTGGCTTCCTTAGAAAATACTGATGCAAAGTTGTTGTATTCAGGAGATAATGTAGTCTTGGTTTGGTTTTCTCTGCTTCCACCACCAATTCAGTAATAGTGGTGAGTTTGGCAACATAGGGACAACCTAGAGGGGAGAACTTATTTCCATACCATGTTATCTGGTGTAAATGGCAGTTGGTGAGGGCACGGCAGATGTATTGGTCTTCGTCTTTGTGTTTCAGGAATGAGTAAAGGTGTTGATCAGTAACAATATGAACATAGTGATGCTTGGGCAGCAGTGGAGTTGTGGGTTCTTGTGCTGGGAATTGATTGAGGGGAGATTGGTAACCGATGAGGTGGTCTCAGTATAACTTCCTTGATTTGTCGGTAGATTCATCGAGGGTGAGAGTATTCTTGGACCAGTTGATCACAGGATTGGTTTTTTATAACCAAGGAAGGCCTAGAATGACATTGGTGCTTCCGCAGGTTAGTACATGGAATAATACAGAGTTGCATATACTATTGATTGAGATGAAAAGGGTACAAGAATGGGTTATCTTCCTATTGGCGCTTCAGGAGGAATCAGTATTCTGAGCGAAGAAGGGTCGTTCCAGCTTTTCCATGGGAATCTTGTATTGTTGAACAAAGTCTTGATCAACACAGTTGATTTGAGCTCCATTGTTGACCAGGGTAGTGGTTTCAACGGTTCTCATCAATTGGGTGATGGTTTTGACAGAGGGTGTGAGTACGATTTTGATGGGGATTTGCATATTGGTTGATAATTGTATTACTACACTCTCAATGATGGGGGAGTTAGATGTCATACTATCTCCCCAATTTAAAAACCCGTGACCAAAACACCTTTGTCTTCTTCATCATTGTCGTCAACTTCCATTAACTTAGGTAATGCTTCTTCTTTCTCCTTTGCCACCTTTCTCACGTTCTTCGGCTTTTCTACAGGTGTCATGGCAAAAGAGGGGCAAGCAGAGCTTACATGACTGGGTTTTCAGCATTGGAAACAAAGTTTCTTTTCCATACATCGCTTCCTTTTCTCCAGGGTCAGCTTTCCAATTCGTACAGCATCTACATCCATAGTGTTGGGGTCCTTGGTTTCTTTGGGCTTCATCGGAGTAAAGTGGTGGTACATTCCTCTTGAGGTCCTTCGTTTCTCTATCTCCCTCGTGTGCTCCCACTGAGTATTAAAGTATGCAGCTTTGTCATACCAAGAGACGATAGTGGTGAGCTTCTGATCCATGGTAATGATTCGTCTCATAAGCCACATGGGGAGTCCCGAGGAATAATACCCTATAAGAACATTGTCATCCTGGATTTGGGAGAGGGCTACCTTGTTTTTGAACTCCAAGGTATAGATGTCAAGGGGTAACTTTTTCGAGACTTCTGCCATGGAAAGCCAGGCGATGGTGTTAGCGATAGTGTTGGTAGTTTTGAACGCTTTGTCGAATTCTGTAACAAAATCCAAAAAGGTTCTGAGGGTTACATGGGTGCCAGAGATAGCCTTGATGTGGAAGGTTGTTGCCTAGTCTATGGTGGTACCTTTGGTCATATGTGAGAGGGTGAAGATGATTTGTTTGGAGTCTGAATCATATACTGATTGGTTCACATGAAGGTATAACTGGACTGAGTTGATCCAGTTAGCGGTGGTGGTGGGGGACCCGTTGTTGGCGACCCTAATCTTGTCAAAAGTCAGGTCGAGTGCAGCCAAAGCCGACGATCAAAGGAGAATAAGATCAGAGGAATTCTGACAAGAACTAGACTGGAGTTCTTGTGGCGTATATTGCCAGAATATATATACTGTCTAAGTATGCGCACGGACCATGATGCCGTGGGAACGTATCTACCATATCAAGATAGATGAACGACGGAAATGAAATAGGTGAATACCAGGCGTGGCTTCTAGAATGGAAGAGAAGAGAAGCACGCGGAAATAATCGTGAGAAAAGAAGAAGAAGAAGAACCCTGACAAAATGGAAGAGAACCCTCAGGGTCTTCAGGGTAGACGGATATTAAATAGCCGACTATAGGGACTGTGCCCTAGATCGTATCGGGAATGACCACGTGTACGTCACGTGATCGTGGAAATATATAAAGTAAGTCAAGTCACGTGCGAGGTCACATGATCGTGAGAAGAGGAAGATAAAAAGAAAAAGACATAACGTAAAAAGAGCGTTCATAACACCCGTCATAGTGTTCGGGTACAGTGATGCGAAGCTTGGTGGGTTTTACTGAGTGCGACATAGTGGGGAACGATGTTAACAGTGGTGGTAGTGGTGTGAGGTGCGAAGTACTAGGGATCAGTTGGACTGGGAATAAGAGCTGCTGGGTAGCTATGGGTGTTGGCGATGGTGGGGTGGGTGTATGTGTTGGCGACCCTAATCGCGTCTTGTCAAAAGCAGTCGAGGCCCCGCGTGTATCCGTCTATAGGGGAAAGCCGAACGATTGAGAGGAAACTAGAAGATCAGGGGAAGTCCCACAAGAACTAGACTAGAGTTCTTGTAGTGTATATTCACAGAATATATACTACCAGCGTATGCGCACGGACCATGTATGCCGTGGGAACGTATCTACCGTATGTAGATATAGTAAGATGGAAATGAATAAGGTAAGGCGCGGCTTCTGAAATGGAAGAGAAGAGAAGATGCGCGGAAATGAAATAAACGAATAAAAGGCATGCCTTCTGAAATGGAAGAGAAGGACGCGGAAATAACCGTGAGACAAAATGGAAGAAGAACCCACAGGGTCTTCAGGGTCGACGGCAATTAAATAGCTGAATAAAGGGACCGTGCCCTAGATCGTATCGGATAACACGTGGACGTCACGTGACCATGGAAATAAGTATGACACGTGCAAGATCACGTGATCAAGAAAAGAAGAAAAGAATAAGAAAAAGAAAAAGGACATAGCATGGGAAAAGCGTGTCCGTAACAGTATGCGGGAGGCGTAGCGATGCAGAGAGGTTATGCACAAGATCGTGGATAGGATCTGCAACTCTAAACCTGGGGTCAAGGGTGATGTTTAGATTGTCAGACTCGGCAGAGGACTTGTGGGACTCAGGGGTGGGTTCTTGGTCAGAGAGCTCTTCGTTGCTAATGCTATCATGGAAGGCTCTCCACCAGCTAGAGTTGTTGGTGAATATGGTGGGAGACTATAATGAGGATAGCTTCTAAGATACATTAGATCTTTTGTTACACTTGACCCGGATAGGGGCAAGCATAGACTCGAAGCCAAGATATCCCTACAGTCTAGACCTAGGGATGGGAACGAAGGGGACGTGGTGTTGCCGAGTGTATTGTTGGCGAGGGTCGAAGATTACCCTATATACGAGGGTTGAAGGTTCAAACAATAGTTCAACATGGAAGGGCCACAAGTAGTAGATACTCGTAGAGGACAATGATGATGTTTGCTTAGAGCAGAACGGAGACTCGCAGTGGGGACAAATGGAGGCTAGATTGAGTAGATCTAATGTGAGAAACACAGTAGTCTACTGGACACTCTATATACAAGAATAAGAGGCTAAGTGACTAAGCAGCAGAATAGAATGGAAATGGAAAGAATGCTTAGTTACTGGAAGGGCGCAGGGCGTGGGAGAAGTAAGAAGACTGATGTGAGAAATGGAAGCCCCAGGGTATGGGGTATGGAATGCATTAGGAGGAACAGAAATGAAAAGGAAGCCCTGGGGTACAGGGCATG
>JBBPUO010000552.1:0-12357 GCA_038094755.1 Caloboletus firmus | reverse complement strand
GTACACTTCTCTATTTCTTTTGTTATCTTTTATGCTTCTCTTTTCCTTTTCCTTTATTTCTTGTTATCTTATCTTATCAAGTCACTCACTTGGTCATTTGTTATCTAGCACATTCATTATCTTATCTATTCAGATAGATCCGAGATCTATCTAGATATTACTTAGATTAGGTTATTTATTATCTAGATCTCGATTCTCATCGCAGATCTTAGATATTTAGACTCAGGTCTAGATTCATTATTGTCCCTGGTGAATCCCTTGACAAGTCTATGGGGAATCCCTGTTCCTGGGATAATACTAGATCTTAGATTTCATTTTCTTGTTTAGTTTATGATTCGTATTTCACCTGAGATCCATTGGACTTACATCCCTTTGCCCAGTGTCTGTTTACCTTGGCCCACTGGTTATTCCATATCCTTATTTAGTATAGTTTCCTTTTCTAGCAGCTGGTCTGTGTGCAGGTTCAGGTAGTATATAAGTAGGCTTTCTATGATGTATATTACCTAAGCTTGATATTTTCGAATCCACATTCTTTCCCTTCTTTGAGTCTATCTCATTGAATATTCGAATCCCTTTCAACCAATGTGGACAAGCAGATGACTTGAAAGTGAACTTGGAGCCTGTGACTTTGCTTGAGAAAATGGGGGTCTCGGATCCAGAAAGTGTAAGGCTCAGTGGTTGAACTTTCACCGCAGCTACCCTTTGTAACCTGGTTCCAAAGAACACTAATTAGCCTGATCTCATTGTGCATAGAGGCTCCTGTCCAATAAATGAGTACAATAACCCAGATCTCATACCAGATATATCCCACTCTATTCCCATTTGAAATTGGCAGTTTCAAGGACAAAACAAACCATAGTACTTTGCTATCCTTTCAACAACAGGTGCACTATACACTCAGCATAACTGATTGTTGTTTTCACTATCATCACTCATATATATTCATCATTCTCAACATAGTGCAACAATGCTTAGCCCATCTCCATACTGTGTTCACTTGCAGGAAATCAAATTTCGAGCATATTGCACAAAAGCTCACAAAATTGTCACCAGACCTTTTTCAATGTGTCACAAATCACGTTGAGCTTGAACATTGAATATCTGACTTGATAACAGAGGAAAAGAATGCACTCAATCTATTAAAGCATGTCAATACCATCTCTGCCCACATACCAGGTTCTGAAGCATCTAAAAATTTCATTTGAAATGAAATACAAAGTTACTTTGGATACTTTGGACTGCCTCACTTATTTTGCACATTCAATCCCAGTGTTGCTTATAGCTCTATCTTTCAGGTTATATATGGTAATCATAATGTTGATTTGTCTGCATGTTTCCCTTGTCTTGTCACTACTTGTGAATGAGCCATCTGTCTTGCCCATGATCCTGTCACTGCTATGGAATTCTTTGAGTTCTCAGTACATTGCTGTTTTGAATATTTACTTGGCTGGGATTATAAGAAGCACTGTTCTTCTCCCACAGGTGGTTTGTTCAGTCATATTTGTGCATTTTTTAGTACTTGTGAGCATACTGAACATGGTTCTCTGCACAAATACTTTCTTATATGGCTTCAAGGTGGTGCAAATCCCTCTATGATACACCAACACCTCGAAGATGAGCATTTCCAGAAGAAATTCTTTTTGTTTTTCGATAATATTATACACCATCATCTCCTTGATATTGAGATACCTATTGATTCAGCATATGAACCTTGTGTTGAGCGACTGTCTTGAGCACCTTCTGTACATGACCCAGTGCTAGAAAAACTGAATGAATGGGACTCTGTGTTCATGATGGAGATTAAGAAATGTGGTGAAGTACTACAAAGACATGTGTGTTGTTCAGTGTGTCATAAGTATGGTAATGAAGGATGTTGTTGCTTTCTCTTTCCACACAAGATTATTGAGATTTCACACTTTGATCCTGACATGAAATCAATTGTTCTTATATTGAAACAATAGTATTTTGTATTTGTACACTTCTCTACACTTTCATTACACTTTATTATTTTGTTTCACTTTTATATTCATTTATACTTTTTCTTTTTGTTATCTTATCTTATCAAGTCATTTGCTTAGTCATTTGTTATCTAACACACTCGTTATCTTACCTATTCAGATAGATCTGAGATCTATCTAGATATTACTTAGAGATAGGTTATTTATTATCTAGATCTCGATCCTCATCGCAGATCTCTGTATATTTATATTCACATCTAGATTCGTTATTATCCCTGGGGAATCCCTTGGATAGATCTAGATCTTAGATTTCATTCCTTAGTTTAGTTTATGGTTTGATATCACATATGAGATCTATTGAACTGGCATTCCTTTCACCTTATGCCCTTTTACCAGGGTTATGGGTTATTTCTTCCATATATCCTTATTTAGTTACCCTTTGACCTATTTCCTTATTTAGCACATAGTCTGTGCACATGTTCTTGTAATATATAAGTAGGGACATATCATGTATGTTATCTACATTTGGAATTCTTGATTTCAATCCTTTTTTTTGCGTGATTCTGTTCATGCATTCTAATTGTGTTCATTTCATATATGCAGGGATAGGAATGTAAATTATTTCAATCCCTATATACTTGTATTTTGCCATCACAATCATGACCTAAAGTATATCTTGTCAGGAAAAAGTGCAAAGGCTACAATGTTCTATATCTCAGATTATATTATGAAAATGGGTGTGAAAACTTATGAGATGCTGACTCTCCTCTCTTGAGCCATTGCTCACATACCCTCTGACTCTTCTGACAAATTGGTTAGTGAAAGTGCCAGAACCCTTCTGCACAAGTATCTCTCACAATTCAGTAAATAGCAACAAATCCATGCATAGCAAGCCATATGTTATCTAGCTGGACATGATGATAATATATCATCTCATACAACCATACCTTTGATGTCATCCATTGCTAATACATATGTCAGGAAGACATACTTGAACCAAAAAGAGTTGATGGCTTCGAATTTTGATACTTTTGGTAACGATGAAGCTGAACAAGTGCAAGTGCACATTTTGACTGACAAGGAAGGCAAGTTAGTTGAAGCCAATCAAATACATCACTATCTGCATAGAGCAGATAGTCTATCTCATATGAACTTTTATGATTTTTCTTGTTGTGTCAAGCTGCAGCCAAAGTCAAAAAGTAGTAAGGTTAGGAACACTTCTGAGATAAGACTAGGTATACTCCACTGACATGAATTAAAGCCAGGGCATCCCCTACACACTACTCATGAACTTCTAGAGCATATCAATGAGTCCCAGGGTAAAATGTCCTGAGAGTTGGTGCCATGTGTGGTTGGAATGTCCATATCTCAATCAGCTCACCCAAAAGCTTGGGCTGTATTTACACTGATGCACTTCAAACTGTTTAGCTGTGATGTACCTCTCTTGTTGAAGGAAAATGACCCTGAGAACGTGTTTAGATTATATTCTTTCTCACCTGCTAGCCATGTCATCATGCAAAATTGGGAAGCTGTCCATGAATGTGAGGATGAATGTGATGCTGAACATTTGTGCAAACAGGCTGAAACAACTATTCACAATATTCTTTTACTTACCTTTCTACCTTTTTCTCTGTTATCTTATCTTTCAATACTATCTAATCTCTTATCTAATCTTTCCTCATTATCTTATCTTATTGGAATGTTCCAGAAGATTCTTTGTATTAGTAATCATGGTCTGTGCGCCATTAGCTACTGTATATAAACCCCGTTTTGTCTGTAGTAGTTTCCTCACATTTGGTATTACTTTTGTTCTGCAATCCATAGCACTTTGCTTTGGTTGTGGGATTATAAGTTGTATTGTTTCAAAATACCAAACGTGCCCTTTGGTCACTGAGCTCTTCGCTCCCCAACTACCTCTGCTTGTCACTCTCCCACCTATTATCTTTGCCAGTAACCGACTATTTTAGTCTGGTACTGTACCTCTTTATTGATCACCATCGCTCATCGCCTATGCCATCTACCTTTGTGCTCTCACTCTCGCCGCCTGTGATCAGGCCTGATCTATAGTAGTCGGTGCCTGGTACATCATCGTTGTTGCTAGATCTCCTACCCTTCTATCCAAATCACACGGTTTTACTCACTGTATATGTAATTCCAGCCCTTTGAGGTGGTGGTAGCGAGACCATGATAATGCTAGGAAACTGGAGGGGTCTGCTATGTGCACCCACAGGTTGCATTTGATAAGGATCTTTTTGAGTCTAGACAAGACTATAACACACCTTGCCTTTGTGCAAGTCCCCTTCCACTGCTTCAGAGTGTAATATTGAGTCTAAACAAGGACTATAAACTTGTCATGATGTGGTAGTCCTAAAATACCCCAGACTACAACTGGGCCCACTATATACATACACTCGTCCAGCGTTCAAAATAAGGATAATGTTGCTTCAGCCCATAGTGCACTAGGGCCCGTTGTGGGTTGAGAGTCTAACCCTCCATATTCTCCTCAATGCTATAGAAGACAGGTTCACAGATCACCTGTGATGTCCATAATACTGATAGGGTCATTTGTCTCGCCTTTGCACCTGTGGTATATTCCCGCCCAGTTTCTATTGTACTTCAAATGTATGTTAAGAATACGATTGATATCCTCAAGAGTTCAACCAATAGGAGATAGAATTTTGCCAAAAACCTGATATTCCTTTGCATTCAGACTGAGCTTGGCAGAAGTCGTTTAACGAGGACTGTCTGTGTGACTCATCAACGTGTTTTTTATGTCCAACCCGCCTTATCCTCCTCGCCCATATTCTACTTGCCCTGGATCCATGGTTGCTGGAACCTGGACCACGGACCTTGCGGCCGCTCTCCCTACCACCGAACTCACTGCTATTGTCATGGACTAACCCCCCACCGTCACCGCCACCAGCCTAATCAACTCCCTGACCACTACAATGGCTCAACCAAGTTCGTCATACTTGGCAGGGTCTCTCCCTGCACAGAGAGCCCCTGCCCCAATCTACCCAATACCATTTTCATGGTACGATACCATCCCCATGCCCACTATACCCGTTAACATGGGCCGACATGTACCCAACCCTGTATCTGTCCATCCTACAACTGAATCATATGAGAGCCGAGAGAGGGCTCTCCAATTCTTTACCGAACAGTACGCCGCTTGGTCTGAGCGGTACCTTATATAGGGAGCATTGGCTAGAGCTCTGCCTGCACTTCCATCACCCGTCCGAGGACGACCTATCCCAACAGTTCCTGGAGCACCTTCCCCACCCTCTTCACCGAACTCCGAGTTCGGAAGACCTACGGTACAACTTCCTTCAACAGGCCAGCAATTGGGAAAGTCGTTGGCTTGCAAACCAGAGGTATATGCAGGAGAGAAGACACACTTTGTTGACTGGTGGAGAACCATCAAGGCATACTTTGATGGGTTTGAAACAGAACCAACAGATAGACAAAAGATCATAATCACTCTATCATACATGTGTGGTGCCAATGCAGCTGGATAGTTCGCTACTTTAGCATCCGAACAGAACATGCAGAATGTATTCTCTTTTAGAACATTTGAGATAAAACTCAAATCCACCTTTCAACCTGCTACTCTTGTGCACCATGCGCAAGAAAAGATATTTACCCTGACTCAGAGCAAAGATGAGACTGTCGAACAGTATTTCGTCAAACTGTACCAACTTTGTATTGAAGCTGGCTTTGATAGAGTCCAAAATGCGAGGATACTCACTTATCACATGAAACAAGCCATCAACCCAAGGATAGTAGATTTTGTCGAACAACAATCTGCAGAGATGTACGACTCCACAGACCTTCATCTTTGGGAAGAAAAACTTATAAAAGCAGACAAAATACTAAGAGAGCAGGACCAGAGAAGAAAGAATGTATACGCCACTGGCCCTATCTACAATCTGCGTTTCATGCCTCATACACCTGCACGTCCCCAATTCCGCCCTCCTCCTTATCGTCCTCCAGCAGGTCCACCTCCTGCTACAACTACTCAAGCCATTCTGCACCCCAATCAACCAGGAGTCTTTGGAGGTTATGGCATACCAATGGAACTCGATAAAGCTTGAGCAGCAGGGGTCTGCTGAGTTTGTGGGAAGCCTTGGCCTTGCACAATGCATCTCCCACGTCCCCGGCCATGTGTCCATACTATCCAGTGGAACAGTCAAGAAATTGAAGAGTCTCAATTTGCACAGTTATGAACATTGATGGACAATGCCGAGAAAGCAGAGAAAGAAAGCGAAAGTAGTGTAGATTCAGGTTTTCAGTTGTAACAGTAGACACCAGTTGATCTACTGTTGTATCAAAGTTATCAGAATCAAATTAGTTTGCGATTCTTGATAGCAAGACTGAGTCTGAAGAAAACCTGAGTGTGAATCTTTCATCAACAAAAATATTACCCATAAAGTGAGAAATGAAAGAAGTAAATCTACCCGTGCGAGAAACCCCAGATATAGCTGGGTTTGATCTGTATGCAGCGGTAAATAGTGTGGTCCCAGCAAAAGAGCAAGCATTGATCTCTACAAAGATTTCAATAGCTATCCCAAAAGGACATTATGGCAGAATTGCTCCTAGAAGCGGTTTGGCTGTAAAGAAACAAATTACTACTGGTGCAGGTGTCATAGACAGTGATTACAGAGAAGAAGTTAAGATCCTCTTAATAAATCTGTCTACAGAAGATTTTAAAGTAAAAGCTGGTAAACGTGTAGCACAGCTAATCATTGAGAAGATAGCGACACCCTGGATAGTAGAAGTAACGTCTCTACCAGAGACAACACATGCAGAAAAAGGGTTTGGTAGCACTGGAAACGCTACTATAAAAATTCTACAGAGAGAAGAACCAAAGTCGTTCTCTCAATTCTGGAAAAATACTATAGACCCATGGTCTATTCAATGGATGAAGAAGCAATTGTTGCACCCTGATAAAGACTGTAACTTAAAACACTTGCACTCCTTTGTCCACAATTCCAGATGGATCAAAGTGTCTTTGGAACTTCTTTCTGATTTACATGAGATGTCCGACAAAAACGCCTATTGGGTACTAAGGGATCTTCAACGACCCCCCAAATTCATTAAGACATCTTTATGTTGTAAAAATCGGCAATCCCTCAAATTACCAGCAATCCTGCAAACATCTGATAGACAGCAGATGAATATACAAGCACTGGTAGACTCTGGATGTACTGGCTCCTCAATCTATCAGGACTTCATCACTGAGAAGGGGATAATGATGCACGCATTACCTTGTCTAATCTCAGTTTATAACACGGATGAAATCCTTAACGCCGTAGGAAAAATCAAAAAGTTTGTCATCATTGAGCTCCAAATTCTCGAACATAAGGAGCAAATAGCGCTAGCAGTCACCGACCTAGGACCGAACACTATATTCCTAGGACATGACTGGTTAAAAAGACATAACCCTAGCATTGATTGGCAAACGGGTCGTATTGAATTCAGGTGTGAAAACGATCATATGCCTGAATTAATAGACACTGACGACAAGGATGATAATGAAGACTTCTCATATACCCAAGGAGATCGTCTTTTCCAATTGGATTGCGATGGATACTTGAGAAATACAGCTATGGATATTGCTGCCACTGACTATGCTAAAAAGAAGAAGAAAACTTTTGAAGAGGCAGCACCTAGCTATATTCATGATTTCAAGGATATCTTCGCAAAAGAGAATTTCGACACATTATCACCACAATGTCCATGGGATCATGTAATCGAACTAATGCCCAGAGATCATGACATAGACTGTAAAGTCTACCCACTAAATCTGGGCAAGTAAATGGAACTAGATGCATTCCTTGAGGAGAATCTTAAGTTCAGACGCATTAGACCTTCCAAGTCACCTTTTGCATTGGCGTTTTTCTTCATTAAAAAGAAAGATGGTAGACTCCACCCCATTCAAGACTACTGAAAATTGAATGCCATAACAAAGAGAAACTGATACCCCTTGTCACTTATTAGCAAACTCGTCGACAAGTTAAAAACCACCAAATACTACATGAAATTCAACATCCGCTGGGGCTATAACAATGTACAAATGGCAGAGGGAAACAAATGGAAGGCAGTGTTTTGTACCAACAGAGGTCTTTTCAAACTGCTTGTGATGTTCTTCAGTTTAACCAATTCACTCACTACTTTTCAAACGATGATGAATTCTCTGTTCAAAGAACTCATCAATAGGGGAGTATGCATAGTATACATAGACGATATCATGATCTTTACCAAAACAATCGAAGAGCATCGTAAAGTAGTACAAGAAGTACTTCAAATCTTATGGGATGAAAAACTATACCTTAGACACAATAAGTGCAATTTTGAAGTTACTGAAACTGAATTCCTCAGATTAGTCATATCACATGACAAGGTAAAGATGGACAAGAAGAAAGTTGCTGCTATCAAAGACTGGCCAACTCCTATGTCAAAGAAAACCCTTAGAGAATTCTTAGGATTCCTTAATTTTTACTAAAGATTTGTGAAGAATTTTGCACAAATAGCATGTCCACTCAATGCATTAACTTCAGTAAAAAAAGAGTTTGTCTGGTCCAAAGAGTGTCAAGAAGCATTCAACACTCTCAAAAGCACTCTAACTTCTGCACCGGTGTTAGCAATACCCATTGATAATGCACCTTTCAGAGTAGAAACTGACGCATTGGGCATCGGATTAGGCACCGTCCTGTCCCAAAAGCAAAATGGGTATTGGCATCCTGTAGCATTTATTTCTAGGTCGCTAAATGACGCCAAATGAAACTACCACATTGCTGACCTTGAAATGCTCACCATTATCTTCACTCTCAAAGAGTGGCGACATTATTTGCTAGATGCCAAATATCCTGTGGAGATCCTTACCGACCACAAGAATTTAGAATTCTTTCGGAAATCACAGGATTTATCCCATAGACAAGCCCATTGGCAGCAGATATTTCAGGAATACCACTTGAGTATCACTCACCAACTGGGTAAATCTAATCCGGCTAACCCTCTGTCCAGGAGGCCAGATCACAAGAAGGGGATGAACACTGACAACGCACAACAAATTCTGCTCCCCAACTCTGTTTTCAACAATCCTATCAAAAACTTGGATAATGAGAAGAACCCTCTTCATGTGCAGTGTATGCTCCAGAAAGGTCAATTTGAGAAAATCAACGTAAACACCATTTCATCCACTAGTATTCAACAACAAATCTGAGACAACCAGGATAAGTTGGAAACATATGCACGACAAGGTCTTCAAAAGGAAGGGTCCAATTGGTCTAGAAAAGGAGGATTAGTTCACTGGAAAAACCTATGTTACATACCAAATCTCCAGAAACTAAGAGAGGCTATCATCATCACCAATCATAATCACCCAATATCGGGTCACCCGGGAGTCAAATGGACCTGAGACTTAATCATGAGCAAGTATTATTGGCTGGCTCTAAGAAAAGATGTGAAGAGATACGTAAAAGGATGTGACATTTGTCAAAAGGTTAAAGCAAAAATGACAGCATTACATACTCCTCTGAACCCAAATGAAATACCTTCTGTACCATGGGAAATTATATCCGTCAACCTCATAGGACCACTTTCCCAATCAGAAGGAAAGAATGCCATTCTAGTAGTCGTAGATAGGTTTTCCAAAATGGTTCACTTAATATCTACAATGGATAGCGTAACATTGAAAGGAGTAGCATTGGCATTTCGTGACCATGTATTTAAACTTCATTGTACCCCTAGGAAAGTAATTTCAGATAGGGGACCACAATTCATGTCACCTCTCATGAGGGATTTATATTCTCTTCTTAACATAGAAGAAAACCCTTCAACAGCTTATTATCCCCGGACTAATGGCCAAACAGAGCAAATAAACAGAGAAGTTGAGAAGTACCTCCAAATTTACGTTAACCATAGGTAAATGGACTGGGCTGAATGGCTGCCACTTGCAGAGTTTGCTCATAATTCACAAATGTCGAGTGCAACCGGATTCTCACCTTTTATTCTCAACTTTGGGCAACAACCGATAACACCCAATAAGAGAGTAGAAGTTAAGAATGACTCGGCTGCTTCATTTGTGGAGACCATGAAATTACACCACGAAGCTGTGAAGAATGTGTTAAACAAAGCTGCAGAAACAATAAAAAAGTCATATGATCACACTGTCTGAGAATCAGTCCAATACTCGGTAGGCCAACAAGTACTATTGGATGGAAAGAACATCTGTACCAACAGACCTACCAAGAAGTTTGACAATAAATGATACAGACCCTTTAAAGTCAAATGAAAGGTTGGAACTGCTGCTTATGAGCTAGAACTACCCACCATGTGGAAAGGGATCTATTCTGTGTTTCACGAATCGCTCCTAACCCCGTATATACAAGGAACTTTCCTGTCACAACGAAAATCAAAACCTCCGCCACTGGTTATTGTCGAACAACAAGAGAAATATAAAGTAGAGGAAATTATAGACTCTCGAAAGTGAAGAGGAAAAACAGAGTACCTAGTCAAATGGAAAAATTACCCAAAGGAAGAACAAACTTGGGAGCCAAAGACTCACTTATCACATGCCCCTAAGAAAATTGAAAAATTCCATAAAGACCATCCTTTGGCAATACGAGTTATAGACCCCTGTGATTACAACCTTTGTACAATGACTACTCCTCTATTTCACAATAAAGAATTCAAAAACTTTGCTTCCTCTTTAACTCGTCTACCTTCATCCTTGTTCGACATTCCTCAGTCAAACCAAGAACCAATGGTGGTTGGTAAACTAATCGACCAGGAGTTCGATTTGTGAGAAGGGGATAATGAAATGACTATTCGCGATATTCTTTTACTTACCTTTCTACCTTTTTCTCCATTATCTTATCTTTCAATACTATCTAATCTCTTATCTAATCTTTCCTCATTATCTTATCTTATCGGAATGTTCCAGAAGATTCTTTGTATTAGTAATCATGGTCTGTGCACCATTAGCTACTGTATATAAACCCTGTTTTGTCCGTAGTAGTTTCCCCACGTTTGGTATTACTTTTGTTCTGCAATCCATAGCACTTCGCTTTGGTTGTGGGATTATAAGTTGTATTGTTTCACAGGCTCAATGTACCATTGCAAGTAAGCTTGACAATAAATGCATGGTTCCATCACAATCGAAGCAGAATGAACTGGTGGAGTTGAATCAGTCTCATAATCAATGTTCATGCAGTCACCATGAAGAATTCCACATCCTTTAGGCAGTACTCTTATTCAGGGAGACAAAATGGTTATTGTCCCAAGCCAACAACATTAATATTGTGACTACCTCATCATTATCAATCATAGTGACAGCATGTCAGAATGCTTTGAATCCTGAGGAACAAATAGAGGTAACTCACTCTATCAGAGACACTGAGGTCACTAGTTCCACAAACACTACAGTGATGGGTGATCGAAATGTTGAGCCAACAGAAGCACCAAATTCGACTCTGTGTAATGGTTCTACCAATTCTGTTATGGACCTGCCAGACCCAAATGAACTAATAGACAAATTTATGAAAGAGAGTCACTTGAATGAGAAACAACATCTAGCTTTTCACATAATTATGAATCATTTCCTGAAAACCCACATAAGAAAACAAAAGACAGAGGGTAATCAGCTGATGATATTGATGACTAGTCCCAGTGGCACCAGGAAAACACACATTGTGAAAGCTGTCCAGCGTGTCATGGATTATTATAGATGTGGACACTTGATCCATTTTTTGGCACCAATGGGTTCTGCTGCCTCTTTGATAGACAGAATGACTGTCCACAAAGCTTTGGGGATCAAGATTAAGTCAAATGAAAAGGACTTGAATATTCAGAGAGGAAAACTCAGTGAAGGGAAAAAGTGTGAATTTGAGAATATCAAGCTTAGGTAATATACATCATAAAGAGCCTACTTATATACTACCTGAGCCTGTGCACAGACCAGCTGCTAGAAAAGGAAACTATACTAAATAAGGATATGGAATAACCAGTGGGCCAAGGTAAAAGGACACTGGGCAAAGGGACACGAGTCCGATAGATCTCGGGTAGAATATGAGTCATAAACTAAACAAAGAAATGAAATCTAAGATCTAGTATTATCCCAGGAACAGGAATTCCCCATAGACTTGTCAAGGGATTCACCAGGGATAATAATGAATCTAGACCTGAGTCTAAATATCTAAGATCTGCAATGAGAATCGAGATCTAGGTAATAAATAACCTAATCTAAGTAATATCTAGATAGATCCCAGATCTATCCGAATAGATAAGATAATGAGCGTGTTAGATAACAAATGACTAAGCAAATGACTTGATAAGATAAGATAACAAGAAATAAAAGAAAAGGAAAGCATAAAGTGTAATAAAATATAAAAGTGAA
>JBBPUO010000551.1:0-12378 GCA_038094755.1 Caloboletus firmus | reverse complement strand
GGGCACATCATAATCAAGCTGCTCTCCAATAAGTTCATTTCCCACTCTCATTTCCCAATTATCTATAACCCTTGGCATATCAGCAAAATCATCAAGACTCTTTCCTCCTCTCCAAAGATCTTTGTCTGTGAGATGGAGACCATAATCATAAACCTGATCAGGAGTAGGATCATGAATCTGATGATGGTTTCTGAGACTATATTCAAGATCATCACAAAGATGATGTTTTGTTTCCTGTCACAAATGTTGTGGATCAACAGGATTGCAGTGAAGCAAAATAATAACAAAAAGGTATTGTAATTGACGTCCAGTTTGCATATGAGCTGCCTCTCTTAGGCAATGTAACCATTCTTCATCATCTTCCAATAGACCTCTAAGGCAGCAGGCTTCTTTGAAGGTATCACAAATTACACCATCAACTGTCTGCAAGTCTTGATAAGAGGTTGCTCCTATTGATAATGATAAGTTATTGAGATGAAGAGCAAAGGCAATAGATATATAGTCACAGACCTTTGACCTGAGTAAGCAATGGTCAGAGATAGAAGCATTCCTGAGCATTTGGTGGTATAAAATACATTTGTCCAATAGCTTTGTCTCATTGTCAAGGTTTCCACTTTCACACAGATTGTCCTTGAACTTTGAATTTTTCCCAAACAAACTTTTTGGGAAAATCTTGATAAAGACAGTCAAGAGCTCTAGTCTCAATGCAAACTGGATCTGCATTTGCTTTAAACCACCCTAATAGATGAGTGTCTCTATTGGCTGCCATTTCCAACACTTCCTGGACATTATCTGTATCTTGATATGCAATTGTCTGCTGATTTTCAAGATGAACTTGTAGGCAATAGACAGTAGGCCATTCCAAATGCATATTAAACTCCAAAAGACACCAAGCAGCTTCCACAGCAGAGATATAGTGGCTATCCAAGTAGGCTTTGATTTTATCACAACCCTGAGTTTGAAGAGTAGCACGGTCGGGCCCCTTGTAGATGTACTTGTGCACATATTTGATTGACTTGATACTGGCACATACTTCAAGATTGATGTGACAGCTAAATTCCACAATGAGCTCTCTTGGATGAGAAACAACATGTCTGTTGTTATAGGTTTTTTCACCCTTTTGAACAGTGTGGCCATTATCTGGTCTCACATATTCAGGGTATCCATCATTCTTCAAGATTGTCTGCCCATTAAAAGTCTTTGGAAAGTGCTTTCTACACATTCCACCTTCCAAGCAACGACCAGGAGCACAATCATGAATCATAAACTTGGAGACTGCTTCATATAGTGCAGGACAATTATCCTGGTCAGGTATTTGAGCTGAAATCAAAGCATTGATATGCTTGGTAGTCCGAGGCTTGTCTTCATCATCCAAGAAAATAAGCAGGTGCATATGTGGAAGGCCCCATTTCTGATATTCGATGGTATATACCAATCCTGACATAGCACCAAAGTATCCATTGCGAATTTTCTGTAGCAAGGCTTGCTGCTTGTGATAGAACACACAGGAAACTACATCAGGATGGTCCACAGCCTGTTGATCTGAAAGTACAATTTCATAAGCATATTATTTGACAAAACTATTAGTATATGGATGCACATACTGGGAAGTAGATTTTCAGTAATCTCTGGCCATGTTGGATTTGCAGTCATTGTTAAGAACAGATCAGGTTTACGGCAATCTCAACATATAGCAAGAGAATCCTGTAATAGTTGCTACATATAACATGGACTGCCTATGTGTGAGAAGGGAAGGATGACACTTCATCCAGTATTGGCCAAGTCAAGATTATTAGGATCCTGGGCAGCATGATCTTGCAATCCACTATAGAGCTCTGATAGTATCTTCTTCTGATTGTTAAAGATCCAAGTCAAGTTGCTCTGCTCCACAGATGCCCATGCATCACAGACATATTGCTGAAATAGTCTTCCACCAAGAAAGAGATTGTTGGGCTCAATATTGTGGGGACGAAGGTGAAGTCGATAAGCATAAAAGAGGATTTGTGTAACATATTTGCAGCATGAAGTTCCGCCAGGAATAACTTGAAGAGGAATGTTGAGATGCCATCCATCCTCTCCTTTGGGAAAAAGTAACACATAATGGAGTGTGGAATAGGCACGGTGAAGATGACTGATGTGACGCAATCCTTGACCATGATAATGTAGAATAATATCATGGTTTTCATTAACCACCTCTGTTCTATCTCCAGGAATGATTACAGCAATTTCTTCTACTGTTGGAAGGTTATATCTCTGCCTATCTGTGCTAGCACTGAAATGCATTTGAACCCGCAAATCTGAATCTTCATTAGCTGCTTTTTCTCACAAGACTTGATATGCTTGCTTGAAAAGATTGGCATAGGGATGATGATTGGCAATAATGTCATGTAACTCCTGCAATATGTTACAATCCAGATTCATATTGCAGCATGTGCGAATATCAGTGGCCTCTTGTGGATTAAAGATATATAGTTATGCATAGGTGGAGTCATTATGATTTTCAGGAATTTCCAAATGCCAATAAGATGATGAAGAGCTCCATGGATTTGAAAGGATGCAGGGCCAGATCCTTGCACAGTGGTGCAATCAATTTCTACTCCCAAGGATGTGAAAGCAAGACTACTGTTATATTGACAAATTTGCTTTCGGAAGTTTGAATCATTTTCATAGAATTGACACAATATAAGGGGCCATTCTGGCAATGCAGGCAAGTGGACCAATCCTTCCAAGCAGCACATTTCAAAGACTACCTGACATCAAGTTGATTTGCTGAGTTTTTCACTATCAAAGTGAAGTGCATGGCAATTTGGACATTCCACATGCATTGGTCCCAAGTAGTTGACTTCAATAGGTTCATGATATGGTCTGCCGCCAGGTGGTATACATCTTAGAGGAACAGGTAGAGGGGGTTCTGGAGAAGAAGACCCTGGAGAAGGAGAAGGGTCTGGAGGAGGAGGGAGCCCTGGAGAAGGAGGCCCTGGAGAAGGAGAAGATCCTGGAGAAGAAGGAGATCCTGGAAAAGGAGAAGACTCTGGAGCAAAAGCAAGAGCAGGAGCAGGAGCAGGAGTAGAAGCAGGAATAGGAGAAGATAGAGGCGAAAGAGGTACTGGACCATCATCATGATCTGCATTATTATTATTATGCCTTTCCACATCCTCTTGATGTTGCTCTGCTGATTGAGGGCCATAATCTTGATAAAGATTATTAAGATTTTCTCCCTCTTCTCATTTTCTTTCTTGAGTAGCTCTTTCCTCTGCAGCAGCCTGTTGCTGCTGCTGTAAATCCAATTCATATCTTCTCTGCTCCATAACAGCTTCCATAGCAGCCTGCTGAAGATTTTGTTGCTATTTATACTGAAATGATACGACTTATAGTTCGAACAACAAAAGCAAAGTACTCTTAATTGTCCAAGACAAAAGTAATACCAATCGTAAGGAAACTACTACGGACACGAAAGGGTTTATATACAGTAGTCTATGGCACATGGACCATGATTACTAATACATGGAAGGTTCTGGAATGTTCCAATAAGATAAGATAAGGCAAAAAGATAAAAGATTAGATAAAGGTAAAGGTAAATAGAAGAGGTAAAAGGAAAGTTTGCTTTATTATCCCCTTCTTAAAAATTGAACTCCCAGTCAATTAGTTTACCAACCACCTTTGGTTCTTGGTTCTCAAGAGGAATTTCAAAGAGCGATGTAGGTAATTGGGTCAAGGATGAAGCGAAGCTCCTAAATTGGCTATTGTGGAAGAGAAGAGTGGTATTTGTACAGAGGTTGCAGTTGCATGAATCTAGAGTGCATATGGCATGAGGATGGTCTGTGTGGAATTTTTCGATCTTCTTGGGTGCATTGGATAGATTGGTTTTCGGTTCCCAAGTTTGTTCTTCTTTTGGATAATTTTTCCACTTAACCAGGTACTCTGTCTTTCCTCTTCATTTACGAGAGTCTAAGACTTTTTTGACTTCATATTCTGCTTGTTGCTCTACAATGATAGGTGGCTGGGGTTTAGATTTTTGTTGAGACAGAAAGGTTCCTTGTACGTAAGGGGTTAGAAGCAATTCATGGAATACTAGGTGAATTCCCTTCCAGGTTGCTGGTAATTCCAACTCGTATGTAGTGATGCTGACCTTTCGTTTGACTTTGAACAGTCCATATCATTTGTTGTTGAACTTTTTAGTGGGACGATTGGTCCGGATGTTTCATCTGTCCAATAGTACTTGTCGTTCTACTGTGTATTCGATTGGTTTATGAATGGTTTGGTCATAAGTTTTCTTCATTGCTTCGGCTGCTTTAGTCAGAGCATTTTTTGTGGCTTTGTGGTGCAGTTTCATGGTGTCTACGAAAGATGCAGCTGATTCGTTTCAGACGTCTACTCTTTTATTGGATATAATGGGTTGTTGTCCGAAATTAAGGATAAATGGTGAAAAGCCAGTTGCACTAGAAGTCTGCGAATTGTGTGTGAACTCTGCGAGTGGTAACCATTCAGCCCAATCTGTTTGCCTATGGTTGATATAAATTTGGAGGTATTTTTCGATTTCTCAATTAACTCGCTCCGTCTGGCCATCGGTTTGGGGATGATAGGCAGTAAAAGGGTTCCCTTTGATATTAAGGAGAGAATAAAGGTCTTTCATGAAAGATGAAATGAACTGGGGGCCCCTATCTGAAATTACTTTTCTAGGGGTACTGTGTAGTTTAAATATATGGTCTCAGAATACTGTAGCTACATCTTTAAAAGTAATGCTATCCATAGTAGGTACTAAGTGAACCATTTTTGAAAACCTATCTATAACTACTAAAATAGTGTTTTTTCCTTGTGATTGGGGAAGTGGTCCAATAAGATCTACAGAAATAATCTCCCATGGTATGGAAGGTATCTCGTTTGGATTCAAAGGAGTGTGTAGGGCTGTTGTCTTTGCTTTTACTTTTTGGCAGACATCACAACCTTTCACGTATTCTTCTATGTCCTTTCGTAGAGACGGCCAGTAGTATTCGCTCATAATCAGGTCTCTTATTTGTTTGACTCTGGGATGACCTGAAATCAGGTGGTTGTGATTGGCGATGATAATAGCCTCTCTGAGCTTCTTAACATTAGGGATGTAGTATAGATTTTTCCAATGAACAAGCCCTTCCTTTCATTTCCAGTTCGAGTTTTCTTTTTGAAGACCCTGTCGCACATATGTTTCCAGCTTGTCTTGATTTTCTTGGATTTGTTGCTGGATATTGGTGGAAGAAATAGCGTTTACTTTGATTCTTTTCTTGGATTGACCTTCCTGGAGTGTATGCTACACATGGAGAGGGTCCAACTCTTTATCCGAGTTTTCAACTGGGTCTTTAAAGATAGAGTTGGGGAGTAAAATTTGTTGTGCATTATCGGTACTTATCCTCTTCTCATGGTCTGGCCTCCTGGACAGAGGATCAGCCGGATTTGATTTACCTGGTTAGTGAGTGATAACCAGGTGGTATTCCTGGATTATCTGCTGCCAACGGGCTTGTCAGCAGGATAGATCCTGTGGTTTGCAGAAAAATTCCAAATTTTTATGATCTGTTAGGATTTCCACAGGATGTATGGCATTGAGCAAATATTGCCACCATTCCTTTAGAGTGAATACTATGGCGAGCATTTCCAAATCAGCAGTATGATAGTTTCGTTCTGCTTCATTAAGGGATCTGGAAATAAATGCGACAGGATGCCAATACCCATTTTGCTTTTGAGACAGGACAGCGCCTAGTCTGACTCTGGATGCATCAGTTTTAACCCTAAAGGGTGCATCATCTGTGGGCATCGCTAAGGCTGGCGTTGAAGTCAAAGTATTTTTTAAGGTGTCGAATGATTCTTGACACTCTTTAGACCAGTCGAATTCTTTCTTTACTGAAGTTAACACATTTAACAGGCGTGCTATTTGTGCAAAGTTTTTTACAAATCTTTGGTAGAAATTTAGGAATCCTAAGAAACCACGAAGAGTTTTCTTTGACATAGGTACTGGCCAGTCTGTGATAGCTTTGACCTTCTTTTCGTCCATCTTTACCTTGTCACGAGACACAACTAATCCGAGGAATTCGATTTCAGTAACCTCAAAATCGCACTTGTCATGGCAAAGGTAAAGTTTCTCGTCTCTAAGGATTTGAAGTACCTCTTGTACTACTTTTCGATGTTCTTTGATCATCTTGGTGAAAATCGTAATGTCATCTATGTATACCATGCATACTCCCCTATTGATAAGATCTTTAAAGAGAGAGTTCATCATTGTTTGAAACATTGTAGGTGAGTTTGTTAGACCGAAAAACATAACGAGAGGTTCAAAGAGGCCTCGATTAGTTCTGAACGCAGCCTTCCATTTGTCACCATCAGCCATTCTTACATTATTGTAGCCCTAGCAAACGTCAAATTTAGTATAGTATTTAGCTGTTTTCAACTTATTGACTAGTTCGCTAATAAGTGGTAATGGATATCAGTTCCTTTTGGTTATAGCATTTAGCTTTCGATAATCCTGTACAGGGCGGAGTCTTCCATCTTTCTTTTTAATGAAGAAAAAGGCTGACGCGAATGGCGACTTAGATGGTCTAATGCATCCAGATTTTAGGTTTTCCTCAAGGAATGCGTCTAATTCTATTTGCTCTCCCAGGTTTAGGGGATAGACTTTACAATCTATGTTGTGTTCTCCCAGTAAAAGCTCGATTGCATGATCCCAAGGATGTCTTGGTAGTAACATGTCAAAGTTTTCCTTAGCGAAAATGTCCTTGAAATCATGGATGTAGCTTGGCGCTGCTTCTTTGAAAGTCTTCTTCTTCTTTTTGGCATAATCAGCAGCAGCGATATCAGTAGTGGTATTTCACAGGTATCCATCATAATCTAGTTGAAAAAGATGATCTCCTTGAGTATAAGAAAAGTCTTTGTCTTTGTCCTCATCGTCAGTGTTGATTAGTTCAGGCATATGGTCATCTTCACATCTGAACTCGATTCGACCTGTTTGCCAATCGATTTTTGGATTATGTCTTTTTAACCAGTCATACCCTAAGAATATGGTGTTCTGTCCTAGGTCTGTAACAGCTAAGGCAATTTGCTCCTTGTGTTCTAGGATTTGGAGCTCTATAATGACAAATTTTTTGATCTTTCCTGCAGTGTTGAGAGTTCCATCCGCATTGTAGATCAATATTGGACAAGGCAATTTATGCACTGCTATCCCCTTCTCAGCGATGAAGTCCTGATGGATTGAGGAGCTGGTACAACTGGAATCCACCAAGGCTTGTACATCCATCCACTATCTATCGGATGTTCGCAGGATCATTGGCAAATCAAGGGATTGACGGTGCTTTTGACGTAGAGAAGCCTTAATGAACTGAGGAGTCCGCTGAAGGTCCTTTAAGATCCAATAGGCATTCTCATCAGACATTTCTTTGAGGTCAGAGAGGAGTTGTGGAGACACTTCAATCAATCTGGAAGCATGGACGAAAGAACGCAGATGTTTCAAATTTCGTTCTTTATTGGGGTGTGATAGTTGGTTTTTCATCCAACAGATAGACCATGGATCTACTGTATTCTTCCAAGATCGAGAGAATGAATCAACTTCTCCTTTCTTTAGGATTTTTATGGCAGTTTTTCTGGTACTGCCAAACCCTTGTGAGGCACATGTTGTGTTAGGGAGAGAGGTCACTTCTACAATGGCGGGAGTGATGATTTTTTCAATTATCATCTGGGCTACATGTTCTCCAGCTTTGACAGCAAAGTCTTCTTTCAACAAGTTGATTAGAAGTATTTTTATTTTGCCTCTATAGTCGCTGTCAATTACTTCTGCACCGGTAGTGATTTGTTTTTTGATGGCTAACCCACTTCTAGGGGTGATTTGTCCATAGTGAACTTTTGGTATAGCTATAGAGATCTTGGTAGAAATCAAGGCTTGACCTTTTGCAGGGACAATACTATCTACTGCGGCGTACAGATCATACCCAGCTGCACCTGGGGTTCCTCGCACTGGTAGATGTATTTCCTTACTTTCACACTTTACTGGCAGTATTTTTGTTAAGGGCAGATTCACACTGGGTTCTTTCTTAGTTTCAGTCTCACTATCAAGAATTGCGAATCGATTGCTTTTTGATAGCTTTGGTACAACAGTAGAGCGACTGGTATCTACTGTGACAACTGAAAACCTGAGTCTACACTACTTTCTCCTTCATTCTCTGCCTTTTCTGCGTTCTCCATTAATGTACATAACTGCGCGAATTGGGATTCTGGAATTTCCTGTCCATTCCATACTACAGCACAAGCGCAAGGCCAGGGATGAGGGAGATGAGTTGAGCAAGGCCACGGTTTCCCACAGACTCAGCAGATCCCCATTGCACGAGCCTTATTGAGTTCCATGGGAACTCCTCTACCTCCGAAGGTTCTGGGTTAATTGGGGCGCAGTGCTGCTGGAGCTGTCTGACTCTGTGCTGGTGGTAGTTCTACTGGAGGACGATATTGTGGTTGGAAGGGAGGACAAGGTGCCTGATGAGGTGTAAAGCAGGGATTGTATGTAGGACCAGATGCATATACGTTCTTCTTTCTTTGGTCCTGTTCTCTTAATATTTCGTCCGCTTTGATGAGCTTTTCTTCCCAGAGGTGAAGATCTATGGAGTCGTACATCTCCACAGATTGTTGTTCAATGAAGTCCACCATTCTAGGATTTACAGCTTGTTTCACACGATAAGTGAGTACTTGTGCATTCTGTACTCGATCGAAGCTGGCTTTGATGCAAAGCTGGTACAATTTGATGAAATATTGTTCAACGGTTTCATCTCGTCCTTGGGTCAAAGTAAATATCTTTTCTTGTGCATGATGTGCAAGTGCAGCGGGTTGGAAAGCTGCTTTGAGCTTGATTTCAAAGGTTCTGAAAGAGAAGACATTCTGCATGTTTTGTTCCAATGCTAAAGTAGCGAATCGTCCTGCAGAATTAGAACCACGCATGTACGATAACGTTATAATGATTTTCTGACGGTCTGAGGGTTCTGTCTCGAATCCATTGAAGTATGCTTTGACTGTCCTTCACTAGTCAATGAAATGCGTCTTGTCTCCATTGTAAATCTCTGGCTTGCATGCCAGCGATTTTCCCAATTTTGATCCTGCACCAGGTAATCGAACCGTAGGTCATCCGAATGGTGTACCCGACAGAGAGGATGGGGGAGATGGGCCAGGAACTGGTAGGAGAGGGCAACATCCTGTGGGGGTGGTGAATCCAGACAGCAAGTTCAGTGGAGGTCCCATCAACGTTCTGAAACGATCACAATTTGGTACTTATATCTATTCGCTACACTTGTGTACACTTTCTATTATTTCTTGTCATCTTTTATATTTATTATGCATTATGTTTTCCTTTTCTTTTATTTCTCGTTATCTTATCTTATCAAAGCCATTCGCTTAGTCATTCATTATCTAACACGTTCATTATCTTATCTATTTGGATAGATCCGAGATCTATCTAGATATTACTAAGATTAGGTTATTTATTACCTAGATCTCAATTCTCATTGCAGATCTTAGATATTTAGACTTATTATCCCTGGTGAATCCCTTGACAAGTCTATGGGGAATCCCCATTCCTGGGATAATACTAGATCTTAGATATCATTTCCTTATTTAGTTTATGACTTGTATTCCACCCGAGATCCATTGGACTCGCATCCCTTTACCCAGTGTCCATTTACCTTGGACCACTGGTTATTTCCATATCCTTATTTAGTATAGTTTCCTTTTCTAGCGGCTGGTCTGTGCGCAGGCTCAGGTAGTATATAAGTAGGTCATTTATGATGTATATTACCTAAGCTTGATATTTTCAAATCCACACTTTTTCTCCTTTACTGAGATTTCTTTCTCTTTGAATATTCAAGTACCTTTCATGTTCCCTGTACAGCAAACTGCCGAGTCCAAGCGGTGTACTGTTCAGCAAAGGATGCTGCATTCCTTGTTGTACCCTCAGCCAATTGGGTTGGCGAATGCTGGGGTAAAGGGTAGGGTACATGTCCGCTCAGGTGAGAGGGACTAAGGGTCTCAGTGGCGCTTGTCTGAAAAGTGGGAAAGGACAGGATGGGGTAGGTGGTGATTGGGGCTCTTCACACAGGAAGAGATTCTGCCATAAATGGTGACCCCAATTGAGCCATTGGAAGGGTTGCAGAGGTGATGGTTGGTTGGTCAATAGTGATAGGAGTGGGTTCAGTGGCAGGGAGGGCAGCTGCAAGGTCTGTGGTCCAGGTTCTGGCAACCACGAATCCAGGGCGAGTGGAGTAAGGGCGAGGAGAGTAAGGCAGGTTGAACATACGCTTTAACGAGTCACACAGACAGTCCTTGTAACACAACTTCTGTCGAGCTCAGTCCAAATGCGAAAGGAGTATTGGGTAATTGGCAAAATCTATCTCCTGTTGGTCGTTCTGTTGAGGATTTCATTTGTGTTCTTAACGTACACTTGGAGTACGCTAGAGGTTGGGCGGGAAGGTACCACGGGTACAAAGGCGAGATAAATGACCCTGTCGGTACTACAGACGTCACAGGTGATCTGCAAACCTGTCTCCTGTAGCGTCAAGGAGAGTATGGAGGGTTAGACACTCAACCCACAACAGGCCCTAGTGCACTATGGGCGATAGCAATGTTATCCTTGTTTTTATGCCGGACGAGCATATATACGAGCGCAGGCACGGTGCTCTACCATAGTTTTTTAGGACAACTATGTCTCAGCAAATTTATAGTCCTCACTTGGACTCAATATCACACTTGTAAGTGGAGGAGGGGGCCTTGTACAAAGACAAGGTGTGTTATAGTCCTTGCTAGACTCAAAGAGGTCCTTTCAGAGCATAACCCAGGGGTGCACGCAGCAGATCCCACTGGTTTCCTAGTGCTGTCATGGTCTTGCTATAACCACCGCAAAGGGCTGGATTTATGTATATAGCAAGTAAAAACCGTGTGATTGGACAAAAGGGAAGGGGAGAGAGCTACCATGTGTTACGGCATATGGGGCACTGACTAGAATACACGAGTCCTGATCTTAGGGTTCTTGAGTGTGAGCGCAGAGGCGAGTGATGGCATGTGCGACGATGACAGATAGTGGCAATGAAAAAAGGGTACAGTTCCAGACTAAAGTAGCCGGAGACTGGCAAAGATAGAGATAATGAGAACAACGAGCAGGAGGAGTCGGGGAGCGAAGGGCTCAGTGACTAAAAGGTTACGATCGGTATTTTGAAACAATACAACTTATAGTTCAAACAACAAAAGCAAAGTGCTCTTAATTGTCCAAGACAAAAGTAATACCAATCGTAAGGAAACTACTACAGACACGAAAGGGTTTATATACAGTAGCCTACGGCACACGGACCATGATTACTAATACATGGAAGGTTCTAGAAGGTTCTAATAAGATAAGATAAGGGGAAAAGATAAAAGATTAGATAAAGGAAAAGGTAAATAGAAAAGGTAAAAGGAAAGTTCGTTTCACATACTGCTGTGCAAGCAATATATTCTATATATCTTGGCGACGTGCCTGCTCCTGCTCTACTACAGCTTGGTTGACATTTCTTGCCATTACAACATTTTCCTGAAAGTTAAGAATATGTTGCTGGAATTGTTGATTCTCTAATGGAATAGATTGATTTGCTGGTGGAACAGATACAGCTGATACAGCTGAATAAGCATTGTCCAGAGGTCTTCTGCGCTAATTTTGGTTGTAACGACATTCTTCATGATCCTGAGCATAACACTGCATTAACTCAGCACCATAATCCCTTTGAGGTGGCATATTTCCAGTAAAGGATGGCTGATTGATTGGCATAGAGTTAAAGGTTGTATCTCGAGCTTCAAAAGCAGGCATTAAAGAAGCCTGAGGTATAGCAGCAAATGGTTGAAAAGGCTGCTGTTGAAGTCTTCGGGCCCATTCCATTTCATGATGCTCAATTAGATTTCTTGGTAATCCTGGATATTGAGCCACAGGTACAGGTGGATGATTCTACAATAGTAGAATAATTATATTATATTAACAGATAAATAACATAATAGCACCATAACAATTTGACACTTACTACCAATGCAAAAGGTATATTTGGTGGTAAGACAATAGGTGGCCATGGCTGGTGACATCCAGGTGGAGAACCCATTTAACATTGCTCTCGCTCAGCTTGGCGAGCAGCATGCTGTGCACGCTGTGGTGATGTAGGAGGAGAAGCCCTACATAATATAATAACCATCAAGTTAGATATTGTATCATATGACACATAAATTACCCCACTGGCATCACATACATGATTTTATATTGGCTTAATGTCAAGAGTTGTTGCAGTAGATATTAGACTCTGCAAGATATAGTGCAATTGACTGATTGACTGATGAATTTATCAGGAAAGAGTGCACTTGTATGCTTAT
>JBBPUO010000548.1:0-12417 GCA_038094755.1 Caloboletus firmus | reverse complement strand
TAAGGCCTCATCTTCAGGGCAATGGTTAGGGCTATTTATGACCCTGCAAGGGTTAGAGCTAATTCATCTTGGTTCTCTTGCAAATATTAAGTCTTTCCAAAATGGCCCAACATTGGGACACTTATTTGAGCCACTGTAAGCAGCTTATACATAATATATATGCACAAGTATATCCTATACTTATGCTGGATCTTATCACAGGCCATGATGATACAAAGTGAAAAGCATCTCATGTACCTTGATAACCCTGCTCTTGATATAAATGAAGTCCACAATCATCCATGTCATCTGAAAGAAATGAAGAGGGAATATATCCCTGACAGTCTATTTCCTATGATAGCAACAGATGCAGAAGAGGAGACCTTCTGGAAGCCTTTGGACAACACTCCCACCCTCAAGACAATCACTCATCTCAATTTAATGTTAATGGTGACACACAGGTGGGCCTTGAGTCACTTGCACAGCACACTCACCCAATTTGGAAAAGTGGCACAAAAGTGTGGGAAATTTGTACATAAGGCCAGATAAGGCCATGATGAAATTACATCAGCAAAACACAAATGTTCTATACAGTGCTGTACAGTGCTGTACAGCAATTTTGAGACCTCACCTATCTCACTTGTAAGACATCACAGAGCATCACAGAGCATCACAGGACATCACAGAGGCATAAATAAGCAACTTTATTTTTTGTCTCTGTATAACCTTGTATAGCCCTGTACAGCCTGCACAGAGGGGGACCTTGCTGTGACTAAGTCTATGATTTGCTGATGTACTGATGCAATTATTGAAGGTCTACTGGATCTACTCAAGGATATATGTGCTGGCATGATTTGCTCCATGAGCACTCTGTTTCCAGAATCCCTAGCTGTCCATGGTACATCACCACCTCCCCTATTTCACACTGTAAGAGGATTCTCTCTCAATGATCGAGCCCTGGATGTTTGTATCACACAATTTCTGTGTGTGTGAGAGTTGTGAAGGAAGAGCCCAGGTGTGGGTGCATCCTCTTTGTATATGATCTACTTTTTGCTTTTCTTCCGTTTTTGCTTTTCTTCCAGCCTCAGTCATGTCAAAGAGCTGATGATATCGTTGCCTAGGTAAAGTGTAAGAATCCTTCAGGCGCATGATCAAGCCGATGCAGGTGGACGAAAGCGACGGGGTGGGGTCACCGGCACAGAAGACCCAGGGCGGGGAAAAAAGATGGCTCACACGTGTACATGTGCTGTACGAGCTCAAGAAGGATAATAGACTGATACTGGGTCAATTGCGATGCTGTTGTGTTGTCCTCGTTGTTGCTCTCTGGGATGGGGCAGCGGATATACTGGGTTATGGTAAGAGGGGTGATTAGCAATCATGGGACGAGGTGCGTTCTTCGTGTGGCCGAGAGTTCAGTATTAGGGCCCAAGCTAATTAGTACACCGGGATTCGTAGGCGCAAAACTAGTAAGTGTCGACGGCTCGGCGAGGTCAATCATTGTCAAGGATTGGACTCGTGCTAGTATAGCAAACTCGAGGCGGTGTCGAAACTCGTTCGGCAAAAGATTCAGGTACCAGCAATGGTATAGACTGGCGTACGTTCTTTGATCTGCATTCACATTAGCCGAACATTCCCTATGGGTTGGTGACCTGGTATTCCCAAGGAAGACAAGGCAAACTTGACGGTCATTCACTCTCTAGCTACTCCGAGAACATGTGAGGCTTTACTTGGTAATAGCTCCGTTTAGTCTAAAGCCCCTGCTGCTCGCCCCCATCGAAAAGTTGATTGTCCCCGATCGGCTTCCTGTCGGACGACATCCCAGGTCGACAAGTCATATCGCGAGAACGTGGTTAATGCCTCAACCACCCGGCCCGGCTCAAGCTTAATTTGTAAACCCTTTCAGGATCAACGAAGACCCTATCGCCGAAGCAAGGTGGTACGAGTAGAGCTGCGAGGCATCAGGAAACCAGAAATGCAGCCTCCGGGTGAGTCGAGGAACAAGGATGAATGAACGAAACAACTTACTCCTCCATCATAAAGCGAGCAAGTATTTTGTATGTTAAATGTGACTCGATATGTGGGCATATGAAGCCTACATAGGAAATCATGCCATCCAATGGTCAGAAATGCCGACACTAGAGCATCTTCCCAGAACGTCTTGAGACTATCTCCCCCGCGAGAAATGGGTCAGAGCCGAACCATTCCCAGTTCCGGCCGCCCCGAGGGATGCGGCCTATATATTCGGCCCGATCGCAGTGTGAGCACCCTTCCCTTTGAATTCTTCGCTATGTGGAGCCCACGGGTGCGCACCGATGCACGATTCCATCCAAAGACAGGTGAAATTTCGAGGGTAAGTGGGTGAGCATATACTGGTGATGCCCGCAGGGCAAGACATGACATCAACTGCGTATAGCGGGGATTCCTAGTCACCCATTGAGCCGATCAGGCAGGCCCGATCAGTAAACTCGACGGATCAAGCACTACGAGCGGCTATTTGGCACAGTCCAGGAAAATATCCCACAGCACTAGTAATGTTACCCACACCGACCCACCGTCTATATTGGTAGTCAGGTTAACTTTGTCCCAGATGATAAAAATAACAATCTATATTTCGCATGCGGGACAGCGAACCCCGGTCGCAGAACGAGAATTGCATAGGCACGGGTTGGGTTTCAACGCTATTGATCACCGAGGTAGTGACAAGGGAGCAAGAACTTGTGCCGCCCCCGTGCTGAATCGAAGTCGCGAACGACTTGGGGATTTCGGCTGACTGGCGGTGTACCAAGCATCTGTAGCACGGCAAATCAGTGGAATGAGTGACATTGATGCTGTTGGGAACCGGCTGAATGAATACTCAGATGTAATCAGAGTGAGTGGTCCAGTCTTAGTTGCAAGATAAGAAGTAGAACTATAAAAAGTCGTCGGCAGAGACGTTGATGCGGCGGTTGTGGTACCTGAACTAGTGCTACTCTTGGGTGTGGTGGAAATAAATAGAACTGGAGAAGAGGAAAATGTTGCAGATCGAGGATTGCCCTGAAATAAAGGGTAGCAGCAGCAGCAGCTACGACCTCATCGCAACGGGGAGGGTCAATCTGACAACTCGCAAGCAGTCATCAAATCCATACCATTTGTACGACCGACCCGTCCTCTTGCTCGCTACGACATTTGTCTAATAGTGGAGGGTGCCCCGGCCTCTTGTTAGAAACCTGCGGGGAAATATCGGTAAAATATCGGTAAATGACGACCACCGCACCTTCAAGCTGCAAGCTGAACATCCATGCCAGGCTTTTGTGCTGCCTTTGTTGATCCGGTGGGGGGTTCTAAAAATGATACGCACGAAAGTCAGTCACTCATCGGTGAGCATGGGAAGTGGAAACCTTGTGTCGGAGTGGCGGAAGACCGAGGCTATGGCAGCTGATGCCTTGTACTTGACTGCAAATGCCCACCTCCACCATGAAAAAACACAATGAAAAAGGACATGAAGTGAAAAACTCTACTAATCGATGACCACCGTGTGACCATCAAACTCGGCGTGATTAAAAGCCGACCAGGAATACATGGGGATAATTCAATGGCCCGCCGGCGGACAACTGTTAGGGGTGAACTGGAGTGACCCAGTGACCTCATTATATTAGCTGCGGATGCTGCGGACGTATGTAGGAAGGGGATTGGAGAGCGGAGACATCAATGAAAAGTTTTAACTCGGTTCAGACACCACAACCCTCATGAACAATCCTCAAATTTAACAAAGGAGAGAGGCACGGCAACGGGGCAAAAAAACAAAAACGTAAGAAAAAAGAGCAGATCTGTGTGAATCAGAAAGCAAAGTGCGGATATAGATTGCTTATAACGTGACAGCCTCTAAGACCCATGTGGTTGCGAAGAATCCTCTCCCACCCGGTGGCCTAATCCCGAGCAAGGGTGTATTACGGAGCGTAGTTTAGCAGACGCAGATAACATTTCGAGGGGTTACTGCAGCCTAAAAACTTGAATGCATACTGGGAACTGCTCCGTCGCGGCAGGAATTTCAATATCGAGGACCCAACTGATCGGCAACTCAAGTATTCAGCTGCAAGTCAAAGGTCTGGGAAATTCCTGCCAAACTCAACGCGTATGAGAACTGGAAGTTCTGTAAGTCGTACAAAGTGTTCCATACTGATCTAATAGCATAATCGCCGCTCTGATACCCCCATTTCGACCTCAATCCGGGGAGATATTCATCCGACTCACCCGTCATCATCCGAGCGCAATAGGCATGAGAACCCACCTTTCAAAATGCTTCCAGGTTGTCACCGCGTGTTGGTCCATCAAATTCAGGCTGCCAATCCATTGAGTGCCCGACATCTTACGATTTCTCATCAATTTAGTATCCCCCACTGGCGGCGGCCCCACAAGTACTTTGCATACCCTTTGAGCCCCAGAATGCAACGTGGAAAGTGGCCCGCTGGGGGCCGCATCGGATCTCCACGGTCATGCTTACAGTGTCACCATCTCGATTCTTGAAACTTGGGACTTTCTTACTGGTGGAGCCCGGCTCTTGCCAACTGTCATGGGGAACCGATTTCCGTCATAAGGCCGCCAAAATATTCGACGCTTAAATACGCCTCGCGAGAACCGCGCACGTCGCAGATTGGCCCCACTTACACCCCACAACGAGATGGCGCCAAATCTTTTCAAGCTCTCGTTCTTGCTGCTATTCGCGCCGCACATCCTCGTGCGCGCGGGCAGCTCCTGGTCTTCGTCCCCTTCCTTGTCTGTACCCTCAACTTCAGGGAGTGCCACCCCTTCCATTCCTTCTAGCACCATTTCAACAACTTTAACTCCAACCGCTCCTTCCACCACTGTGCCAAGCTCGTCTGGTGTCCCAACGACTGCATCCCTGTCTGGCTCTCCTAGTTCCAGCCCGAGCTCTTCTGCTACGAACTCTTCTGCTACGAGTTCCTCTCCGACCTCGGCTGTCTCGACAGAGACAGGGCCTCTCACTATCCCAATATCAACGTATCCCTTCAGCCCATTCCCCACACCCACTCTCCTCCCAGAACCACCAGTCTTCCCTGAGACTGACCCACTGTACCCTCCCCCCGTTAGTTCCGACCCAGGTATCGTGCCCGACTTCGCACCCGCGTGGTCTATCGCGTATTCCAAGGCTCAAGCATTGGTTCGTGAAAACTTCTTTGCTCCCGATTACAAATTAGTTCTTACTAATCCTGGGGTTTTCTTGCTGTGGTGTAGATCTCCAACTATACAATTGAGCAAAAGGTCAACATTACCACTGGTGTCGGTTGGGCGATTGGACCCTGTGTGGGAAATATTCCTCCAGTTGTCGACTTCCCCGGTCTCTGCCTTCAGGTAGGTTTACTCGTGATATCGTCAAAGGTTCTCTCCGTTGATACATAGAACAGGACTCACCCCTCGGAGTCCGCTTCACCGATCTAGTCAGCTCATTTCCAGCCGGTATTACCGCTGCGTCAACGTGAGTAACTCCCACTGCTTTGCCGAAGCGGATCTGATGTTTGCTATTATAGATGGAATCGTGCTTTGATCCGGGCACGTGGACTCGCGATGGGCCAGGAATTCAAGGCTAAGGGTGTCAATCTTGCCCTCGGTCCTATGATGAACATGGGACGTGTTGCTCAGGGTGGACGCAACTGGGAAGGTTTCGGTGCTGACCCGTTCCTTACTGGAGAAGCCGCGTACGAAACCATTCTCGGTCTGCAAGCTGGTGGTGTCCAGGCTACCGCGAAGCACTACGTTAACAAGTTGAGTTGATCTGAGGTTTGACATAGTAATTGATTGCTTATGCTCTATACATGACAGTGAGCAAGAACACATGCGAACCCAAGAATCGTCCAACGTCGACGACCGGACCCAGCATGAAATCTACGCGCACCCATTCATGCGCTCAGTAATGGCTGGTGTATCATCAGTCATGTGTAGCTATAGTCAGTAACATCTACCTAACGTGGTCGCGCTCTAACCCCTTGTCAAGACCTTATCAACGATACCTATGCCTGCAACAACAACAAAACCTTGAATGATATACTGAAAAGGGAGTTTGGTTTCCAGGGCTGTAAGCACTCTTTATTTATAGCAGGGTTGAATCCATGTGCTGAGATACTACAAGTCGTCATGTCGGATTGGGCTGCAACGATGAACACACTGTCGGCTGTGGAGGGTCTTGACGTCTGTGCAATTCAATCATCTACTCCGTGATGCGTGTTAACATCAGTTTTACAGATGACTATGCCTGGAGACATCACATTTGACTCAGGCACCTCCTACTTCGGCGGAAACCTGACCGCGTACGTCAGGAATAACACCATTTCACTGGCCCGCCTCGATGACATGGCTACGCGTATTGTCGCCGCATGGTACTACTTGCACCAGGATCAAGACTATCCAAAGACGACCATCAACTCCTGGAATATCAATGACCCAATCAACCAACAGGTCAATGCTCTGAGTGACCACATTAACGTCGTTCGGGAGGTCGCAACTGGTGGCGTCGTTTTGCTTAAGAACGAGAATGTACTACCATTGAAAAAGCCCAAGAGTCTCGTCTTGGTTGGAAGTGATGCTGCGCCACCTCATTCTGGCCCCAACGAGTACCCAGACCAGGGTGGTGACCCAACCGGGGTCCTTGCCATGGGCTGGGGATCCGGGTGTGTATAGTCCTTTAGATCGATTCCTACGCGCTTGCTGACTGGACCCAAAGAACAGACAGGTTTTCATACCTAATTTCTGTGAGTCGAATATCCCAGGCGGGATATTTTTTTCTGATGCTAATCTACTTTTTTTTTGTTTCATGTCAGCCATATGAAGCCATTCAAGCCCGCGCCATAGTCGATCAAACCATTTTTTCATGGGACTTTAACAACTGGGACCTCACCGCGGCAGCAAGTGCAGTCGTTGATCAGGAGGTCGCCATCGTTTTCGTGAACTCTGACTCTGGAGAAGTACGACATCCTGCTCTTGCCTGTTGGCTTATCCCTGACGTGCTGTAGGACTACATTACAGTTGATGGAAATGAAGGTGACAGGAAGAATTTGACTGCTTGGCACGAGGGAGACCAACTCATCCTCTCTGTCGCCGCCCAAAACAACAACACCATTGTCGTTACGAACAGCGTCGGACCCCTTATTATTGAACCTTGGGTTGACCACCCAAATGTCACTGCCGTGGGTGTCCTTTTACCTATATCTATCTCAATTACCTCTGACTCTTGATCCAGATCATCTGGGCCAGCCTTGGTGGAAATCAAGCTGGCAATGCAATCGCGGACGTTTTGTACGGGGATTGGAATCCATCTGGGCGTTTGCCATACACGATCGCCAAGAACGCTAGTGATTACCCCGCCCAGCTTGTATTGGGTGGTAGTGGGGCTGAGATCCTGGCCATCAACTATACCGAAGGGTACGTTCTCCGGTCCATTTGCCCGACAACACGCCGTGCTGATCAAGACCCTCAGGCTTTTCATTGATTATCGCTGGTTTGACGCTGTAAGTGAACAGACAGGAAAGAGTTGACGTTGCTTATACGGTTTGCTAGCAAAACATCACCCCCCGCTACGAGTTTGGTTTTGGCTTGAGTTACACGACGTTCGAATATTCTAACCTTGCAATCGCCCCAATTGCTTCCTTGGATGTCCCAGAGACAGAGCTCGTCGACAACTGGGCGGCGGGAGGCGCCAGTCCCATTGCTGAGGGTTCGACCACGGCTCTGTGGTAATTTGCTTCGACTCTAGAGAAAGATATTTTACCTAACTGTTCTTCTTTCCTCGCCGCTAGGCTTCACATGCCTGCATTCCAAGTGACATTCGATGTGGCGAACACGGGCTCCTACTTCGGTGGCGAGGTGAGCCTAGATCTCCTGTGTCCCCGGGCTGCTCCGTCTAACGGGCCTCCCTTACCAATCTTCTTAGATCCCCCAACTCTACGTGCATCATCCTGCATCGGCGAACGAGCCCCCTTCCGTCCTGAAAGGGTTCACCAACGTTGACCTCGCGCCAAGCCAGACGAGTCGGGCATCGATCACACTTTCGCGGTATGACTTATCGATCTGGGACGTTGTCCGTCAGGGATGGGCCAAGCCGAATGGCACGATCATGTTCTCGATCGGTGCGAGCAGCAGGGACTTTAGATTGAACGGCACTATTCCTCTCTAAGTGCCTATTTGGCGAATGAAAACGGACTTGATAATAATACCTGGGACGTGAATACGGTTCACGTCCGTGTTTCGAAATATAGTTGTGGAGGAACACGTTCAGGTGTGACCAGTAGATCTTCGCGATGGACAGTAGTAATTTGGATACCCCTTCATGATCGCGAACAGAGTAGTAAAAAATGAAAGAACGGTTTGTCTTTTGGTATTGCGTTGATGAAGACCAAGGTGGTCTCTGTCAAACGAGCGCACCGTGATTCACTGGAGGCTTCAGTGCCTGCCTTCGAGTATTACACTTTCTCGTCCATCTGTTGCATCTATGTGTAGTTCATTGCACTCTTCGAAATTTGGTCCTTCTGGGGGAGCATCTCTGACTAGGATATGATATGTACAGTGACCGCTTCAGACGTCCTCGTTACGTCTACCACTTCCATTTGAATGAGAACCTAGCGCACCTCAGTGCTAGGCGGCTAAACCCGAATGGTCATCCCAATCCACGACTACCTCTCGTCAAGTTAAAGGTCTTCTTCGACCTCACCCGAGCTCTACACTGTTTTAATAAGGCGTGGCTTTCCGATACACTCTTACCATAGATCCCTCAACGACAGCATCGGCCAGCCGTGGTTGTACAAGGCGCCGGAGAAACTATCCCTCTGACGAAAAGATGGCAGTAAGGGATTCAAGCGTGATTATTCGCACCTTTTATGTCACGCTCAGGCTTTCGAGGTTGGATTTGAACGCAGTGTGTCGGTGTCTTGTCTTTGGGTCAACAGATTGACTGACTCTGCTTTCGGTTCACGCAGAATGCGGACGGATGTTCGACGGATCGATAATACAGCTTCCTAGTCGCCTTTTTTTTTTTTTTGAGGTGAGGAAACGTGAGCGGGGACGATTCCAAGAATAAGTTGATACTGCGAGAGCGGCTCTTTCGTTGGATCAGTTTAAGTCATTGGGTGGCATGGGGGGCAAGTTGGGGAAGCAAAGCCACCCCAAGATATGACTAACCGAACGCGTTAGAAGATTCAAGTAGGTGTGTTCCGCGATCGGGGCGGATTCCTCGATACGTTAGCTCAAATCTCCGTGTACGCACGTCATGTATCAACGAGTATTGACCATACCACAAAGTACTCAAGGCATTGTTCGCTTACCTGGCACTGTGAATCCCCGGGGAGGTCACTTGTGGTAGATCGCACAAAATGACCACGCAGAAGGCTTGTGGTTGCGCAGACCAAAGGTGACCTCAAAAAAGGTGACAACCTTGTGCATACAACAGGCACTGGACGCTGAGAAGTCCACGACATACCGAAATGAAAAAGGTACCGATGGCATGTGCGTAGTAGTCGACAAGTAACAGGCTCCGGTCATCGACGAGTTCAACATCACTATGGGTGGGCGGTCCCTAGATGCGGCGGCCATCCCAGGGTAAAAGAGAACGTGAAGCCAGACACTAGGAGGTAAGACTCACGGGTGTGGTGACCTACCTTGCGTCGTGTAACTGGAGCGGGATAGTTCCGGGGGTAGTAAATTCAGCACACACGAACGGTGACATGCCTAGGAAGTCCTGCTTTCGGAACTTGAAGACTTATATGAACAATACCCGGGGTCCAGGGGGACGCATACATTCGGGCAAAATTGACACGATATATTCAGGTTTTCCGGCTTGAGGGGTCCGCGCGAGTAAACGCATCAGTGGGGGGAAGCGTGTGGGGGGAAGGAAAGAAGAAGTTGGGATGAGAGGTCCGAGCACATGTCTTTATATGAGACACAGGGACTAGAGCACGCGAAGGGCTACGGAAGGAGCGCCCTCCAAAAATGGCCCTTCCGAGGATTTCGGTGTGGAACGTGATTTGCCCGGTCCCTGACCTTCAAAACAAAGATCAGCTGTGTACAACTTGTGCCAACGCATACTGCCTTGGGGTTCCTCCAGTCTTCAATACAGCGGCGAGATTGTTATCCCTCCCGACCCTGAATTTGAGGCCCAGTTGTCCTCAAGTAAACCGCCTTGGGTGCTGACTTACTCGTCAAAATGCACCAAGTAGTCTCTGTCTGTGTAGCAAGTTAGTTATGAAAACATCAAATACTAGTAATATTTTCGGATTGGTGCTTCGGAATGTGCCTTCTTGTCACCTCTAGTATTCGTATGCATGCAGTAGACCAGCGCGGCCCGGGGTTCGGAGGTGCCGGTGATCCATATGAAGCAGACGCTATTAATGGTGCATGTGGTCCGTCATCCAGGGTTTTGTCGGGCTGCAGGTATCGCGGACACACCAACTCCGCAAGCAATTGTTCTGGGAAACGAAAAGGCATCAAAGGCGCATACAACAAACAATAGATTTCAAAACGACAACATACTTGACATGAGTTTTTGATTGTAACATAGTAGCTGAGAAGTAACATGGAAAGCGGGATGCAGTGAAAGCAAGCCACAAAGCACAAGAACAACACATAACAAGAAGGTACCAAAAACCATAGAACAAACAAGTAATTTCAAACCGATAGGCACTGAGGACCATTCAGGCCTTGATGGTCCACACGGTCTGGTAGACGCTCACTAGACCACGTACGTAACGCATGTCACGAACGTATCCGTCAATTAGCTCGCCTATTTCCCGCTCAGTGAGCCCACCTTGGTCCCTCAGAAAGGGTTTCAAACTGTCCGCAAACATAGTCATTGTGGCGAGGTAGGCACGGCCCAAAGCCCTCTGGCGCGAAGACGGGTGCCATTCCCCAATGGGAATGAGGTGCTCTTGGATACGACCATCAGTGAATATCCCAATCTCTCCTAACCAGTGGGGGATATGACTAGTAATCTCGTGAAGCCCAATATGTTCCAAGAGACCATTGACAACCCTGAAGAATCGTGTGGCGCCAGGGGCATCGACGGCCGGGTTGCCAGGGTAACCGGGAGCAAAAGTGACATACCGGCCGACTTCGCCAGAGAAGAAGATGCCGCCACGTCGCAAAACACGGGCAGCTTCGCGTAACATCTCCGGATAGTTGGGTATCTGTTTGTGGAATTATGAGAAATGAAGGGGATACCAAGAATGAATGACATACTGCCAGAGAAACGCTGCGTGCATGAACAAAGTCCATCACGCCGTCAGGCCAGCGGAGGGGCTGCGTGACATCGAGGATCTCGAAGTGGGCGTTAGAGTGGGGACGCCTGGTCGCGATCGGAACTACATGTTGATAAAGTTGACAGCGGGAGCGAGCGACCAATGAGGTTGAGGTTACAGAACAAAAAGCAACGTGTCGTACACGTACCAATGTCTACGCCGGAGAACCTGACGTGTGTAAATTGACTTGCCATATCCATCAACCTATCCGGCGAGACCAGCACATACGGATTAGATGGATCAAAGTCCAATCAAACGACATCACGCACCATCTACCAGTCCCTGTACAGAGGTCAAGGACGCGTCTTTGCCTGCCCGACTCGTAGGCCAACGCTTCGGCGACGGGACCAACAAAGTGAGAACCCAATAGGTCACGCAGAATCTTATGCTGCGTGTTTAATCTCTGAAAAGAACTCGTCAAGTATGAAATGATAGGAAAAAAGCTTACGACGCACCGCTTGTTCCTCGCCGTCAACAGGTAATGGGTATGGCAAGTTACCATGAGAATGGAAGAGCCGGCCACCATACTCTCTAAAGTGGCCTGGGAACTCGTCTGCTCCCAGTTCAGTCAGAACCGACGAGGTATCTGAAGAACCGTCGTCGTCATCGTCGTCTGAGCCCATAGAGTCCCGCATGCCGGAAGAGGAAATGCTATCAATATTGATTTCATCGTCGTCCTGTAAATTGTGGCGGTAACTCAATTCGATTGCCATGACCAACGGAGGTGAAGAAGTGAAGGTGGAACAGTTAGCGTACTGTGTTTGATGAAGATGACAGTCCGTTGGTAAGACAAAAATTGGACGCCGCTGCAACTACTGAGTTTTATACCAATAGTAACTCAGCGAAACAGAGTAGAAGCTGGGCACGAGGTCAAAACAAGCGGCCCTGTTGAAGACAGCGTTGAGATGGGAAACGTGCATGTGGGCCGATAAAATGAGATACTTCTCAACGAGAAATGAACGAATTTGGAGGACAGGCAATGTTGCGCCAGGCAACAGGCTCGTGGAGGAGTGGTGGAGGGGGTGAATCGCTGAGTGATTGAGTCCGCGTGGATCCGGTAGACTCAGATTTTGGACGCCACATGAACGGAAAGATGCAAATAAAGCAAAAGCATCAAACTATAGGTAGGAAGGAACTCATCGATCAGTGGCGAAAGGCGATA
>JBBPUO010000547.1:0-11068 GCA_038094755.1 Caloboletus firmus | reverse complement strand
AGAACAGAAGTAGAGTAATGAGACTGCAGAGTGCCCTTCTCTTGCTTCACAAGGAGAAATCACCAGAATCAAGTTATCAGATATCCAGAATGTCATTAAGAAAGATTGGATATTTGAGAAGAGCATTCCATTGGTTCCTTCCAAAGCAAAAGGTCATTGGAGATTTCAGGATGGAATACTTTATTTTAATTCATTAGTCTTCATCCCTGATATATTGCTGAGGAAACAAGTTTTCTCCAAGTTTCATATCTCTGGAGCTTGCCACTTTGGAATAAAGGCTTCAGAAAAGACTATACTTAAAGCAGGTTTCTATTGGCCAAATATACATAAAACAATAGTAGAATTTATCAAGTCCTGTAAAGGTTGCATGAAAAAGCCTAGAGACATGCTGATAGTAAAGAGGAACCCTCTGGCAATGGAAGAACAAATGCCAATAGTGCCCATAGAGCCTGTCACAGACAAATCTACACCATCCCCTATCCTTTCTCCTATTCAGTCTTTGAAACCTCATCATCATGTTCACTTCCCATTAAAGCCCATTGAAAAGACATATATATATGACTTGTTTAAACCAGTTAAAAGACATTGGCAAGAACAGGTAGAAGAAAATGCACCTATCAATGTGGAGATGCTTGAACCTCCAGTGTCACTATCTGCCATTGTTATGCCTTCAGATTATGAAAGTCATGATACCCCTGCAGACGTCATCATGTCAGATGTGCCCTCTGGTTTACCAGAGCTTTACAAAGGAGAACCTATAGTTATTGATTAGGCATTTCACCCAGTAATCATAAAAAATGGCTGGAAACCATTCCTGCAGAAGAGTAAAGGTTTCTCTTCAAGTCCTTTCCACAGAATGCAAGGTCTTTTGTGAAACAATTACACTATTGAAGATTTCAAACAAGATCTTCATTTACTTATGACTTAAGTTCTTGTGTCATTCTCTTTGTTGCAGAACTTCTGGAATACTATCTTACTCTGCATAATCACTCTTGCTATCCTTGCTTCATTTTTGTAGCCTTTACCAGAGTCTCAGCTTAGAAAGGAGGTAAATAGGCAAGCAAAGTGTAGCCAAGTCAAAAAATTTTCAGATACCACTCATTTCGCTTGAATAATTGCAATTGGTATCATAATCACCTGGAGTTCGATTGTAGGAAGGAGGTAATGTAATGACTCTGTGATTTCTTTGTACTTTATTCATAGACTTTGTATTCATTTATGCTTTTGTTTCATTATCTTATCTTATTGTCATTCATTATCTTATTACATTCGTTATCAAGTCTATTCATTATCTTATCTGGTTAGATCTGAGATCTACTGATATTACCATAGAATAGATTATTTATTACCTAGATCTCAATCCCATTGCAGATCTATTAGATCATAGATATAGTTTTCTCCATTTAGTTTATTGGTCATTACCCATTATCTGAGATTCATTGGACTCGTGTCCCCTTTGCCCAGTACCCTTAACCCAGGTATATAAGGTTATTCCTTCTATATCCTTATTTAGTTACCCTTTGCCCTATTTTCTTATTTAGTGTATGGTCCGTGCACATTCTTTCATAGTATATAAGTAGGTCCATACTGTGTATATTACCTACATTTGGAATTCTCAGAATCCATACTCTTTCCCTTGCCTGATTAAGTTCTCACGATATTTGAGTCCCTTTCAAAGAAATAAGAAGAAGTGTTTAGCCTTTGCTCTGAAGTACCAGAAATGGACTATTGAGGGCTGGAAGAGGGTTATTTGGTCAGATGAGACCAAAATCAATAGGATAGGGTCAGATGGGAAGGAATGGGTATGAAAACAGGCAGATGAGGGCCTTATTAACAGAGAGATTCAGGGAATAGTGAAATTTGGAGAAGGAAATATCATGGTATGGGGGTGTATGGGTTGGGAAGGTATTGGGCACCTTGCAGAGGTTGAGAGGAGAATGGATGCCAACCAATATGTGGACATTTTGAAGCACAAATTGCTTCCCAGCTTGGAGGAATCTGGAATTTCTCTGGAGGATGTTATTTTTTAACAGGACAATGATCCCAAACACATCTCCAAAAAGGCCAAGAAGTGGATGGAAGACAATTATATCAGTGTCCTGGATTGGCCTCCACAATCTCCAGATCTTAATCCTATTGAACACCTCTGGCATCATATCAAAAAGGGACTTGTCAAGTATTCAAGACATGCTAAAGGAATATGGGAGATTTGGGATAGAGTGGCAAAAGTATGGAACAATATAGATCCAGAGGTGTGTCAGAACTTGATTGAAAGCATGCCTAGGAGGATCCAAGCAGTGATCAAGGCCAAAGGAGGTTATACAAAGTACTAGAATTGGCTGGTTCTATAGATTTGATGGATAGTTACAAAATTAAGTCAATAACTTGCCAATTTAAATTGACCATATCTCCATGACTATTAGGCCAAATGACATAATTTTTCTTTTGGGACATAGCCATATGCATGTACAGTTAGTCACCCACTTACACTTTGGCTCTATTTGTTTGTGTTCCTAAATGATATAGCAAATACTCCAAAGTCTGAAAACATTGACTCAATTTTGAACGTCACTATACTAGTACTCGCTTGGATGATGTAGCATACTTGTTCTCAGTGATTTTTTTAATGTATAAGTTGATGGGGCCACCTGTATGGCAATGCCTGCTATGTATGACAGATAGTGTGTCGCTAGACTGCACAAATAATGGAGTTCATCCAAGCCAAAGAGAGAAAACCATATGCAGTAAAGCAAACCCATACAGTACAGAATTGAGTATGAAAGGCTTAGATGGGCTAATTAATTTTCTAATTCACTGTTCACAACAGCAATTTGTAGAAGTGCATAACATAGGGCTGAGTCTGCAATGGTGACTCCAATGAGGACATATCTATAGTTGTTCATTTTAAGAATCACTACATAGGATACAATCTAGGTAGTCCATGCCTTGTTCAAGAGTCAAAACAATGGTTAAACTATTCTGGGCTATTGTCTCATCTTGCAGAGATTCCCTGAAAAACAAGTTGTCTCCTCCCATCACTTGAGTGCCTACTTGTATACCTAGATGCTTACATGTCAAGTCAAAAGGAGCTGGTGTGGTCAATGTGAGGCATCATGCTTGCTTTCATCCCTTCCCTCAAATGTTCTTCCTATGTGTCAGTATCATCAACTGCTTCCTGTTGACACACATTGTATTGTTTACCAAGCTTGAATTAGTTGGCATCAAGGTGCATTCTACATCCCACTTCCTTCACTGTGCTGACTCTTTATATACCGAGTCCAAGATCTTACTGGCAAAGTGCTATGTGTTGATGGTGATTGACTAGAACTTGTTATTCCCAAACCAAATGCACTTCCTTCCTCATATCAGTAGGGCTAATGACTATGATGTTAAGGCCCATATCATTGGCAAGTACCTCATGGAGGTTGGGACATTCAAAAGGTGATTATTGACTATTCCTCCATCCTTGATAGCTGCCACTTTGATCCAACTATCTTGCTTGATAGGAAGTATGCTGGAAAATGCTTCTTGAAGGTAAGTATTCACAATGCCACTGAATAGTTGATTTATGTCATGTGCAGGTAATCAGGACTGGTGAATGTGGAGAGCTATGAAAGACAGATTAGATGGCTATGGGTAGTCTAGATAACTGGTAAATATCTTGATATTTTTCATGTAATTGAAAATCTTGGTCATATATTCACTAACCATCAAGAGGTTATCACCATCTTTAGTGTCAAGGTCATCCCATTCATTACCATTCGGATCAGCCCCTGGCTTCTGGTTAATACCTGCATCAAGTCAGGCAGTCCCCTGTGTCTCATGTTCATCCTGCTCTTCAAATAGCTTGGTCTCATTGAGCATGTCAGACAAAGTTCATCACTTCTTGAAGGTATAGTTATCATCTTCTTCATGAGTGTTAGCTTAATATTCAAATAGGAAGTGGTCTGCTTCAAGAGATCTGCTCACTGTACCTCCTGCTTGATAATGTGGGACATGGTCACAGTAGAAGGACAGTAAGCACCTTTAGGATTTGTTAGCAGTGCAGAGGGCACAATGTCAATGGCCATGGCATCATTGGCATGTATGGGTACTGGAGCTAGATCCTCTTTTATATCAGCTAGTGGATGCACTTTGACAAGTCCAGTACTACTTACTTAGTAGTGGGAATAATCACATACCAAAACATATTCCAATAAGAATATACCATCTTAATAAGTTGTCCAACCAGTTGTCAACAAGGTTTCTGCCAAACTTCAGCTATATATCTAGTTAGAATAGTAATGAGTGCAGTAACCAAGTAGCTGCAAAATGATTTTTAGTTGCTCACTCTGTCAGGGGCATTGGTATTGTACACATTGAATTCTATTGATATTTTGCTAAGCCCATCTGGAGCAAACTGAACACACACAATCTTCACAGTGAAGTCCTCATGTCTGGGTAAGGTAGGTGGAGATCCAATAAGGCTGGGGATATTAACAGGGGGATACTGGCTTGGGTAACAATGGATACTACTATCTATACAACAATAATGGACTCATACTGGACAAGGCTGCAGAAAGGATAACATGAGTATAATATTTGAACATTGTACAGTCCTATTTCACACTGACAGGGAATGTCATAAAAGGAAATAAGGGCGAGAAAACTCTTACTACTAGCAGTATACAAAATCTACAACAGCAGGTCTTACAAACACTGGCCAGATTCCCTCCACTGCCCTGGCATGCAGTTGCATTCACTTTCTAATAGAGCAATGAGCAGGGCATTAAAATAATCAAGCCAGAACAAATGGACTGCTTAAGGAGAAAGGCTAACCTAGGCTGAGCAAGTTAAGAAGGTACTTGCCACCAGAACCAAGAGTACCCACTGAAACATTAAGGACTGATTTAGTAATGTAGTGAAGGACAGTGTGTATGATATTCCAAGGAACTGATCCAATCATACTGTTGACCTGTATTTTTGTTTATATTTCCAGGGAAGTGATGTTCAATATAGACTCATCTTTCTACTGACATTGCTAGAAGAATTGATGGAGTAGGAAATGTTATCAGAATCAGCCATGGAGATATCTTCATCTGGCAACAAGTTAGCAGAGGAAACTGGCATGTCCTCAGCATCCATGATCTCCATCAGCACCATTCTGATTGCATACTCCATTTGTATTTCAATCTCTTTGCACATTGTGGCATCAAGCAAATTAACTTCACATTCTAGATAACATTCAGTGTGAATTATCTGCCAAATTGCCTTCTAAAGGTTACCCTTTGGATAATAAATACAAGTTCCAATCTGCCAAAAGTGATGGTTGATATAACAAAGAAGGCAAATATAATGAATTTACAGGTGATGTCACTACTTGGGTTACAGGAAGGTCAAAATGTATATTCCCACCATCCATTGTAGTCATCTGGCTAATAGAGATGGTAGGCAGCCAAGTGAAGAGAGAGAGTAGAGCAGAGGAAGGCAATAACAAAGTAGCATCATAGGAGAATTCCCCCTGGGAATCATTGTTGCACTATTCCAAGTATTAGTGAAGGGTTGCTATCATGTCAAAAGCACAGATCATACATCAAAACTACATCTGTAATGGCTTCAGGAGGCATGAAGGATGGAGACACAAGAATAAGGGTACCAATGATATAGCAGGTGATATGCAGATAGGAACTCACAGGATGAGTTTTCCAGCTTCATGGTGTGATAGAAATCCTGGTCCAGATCTGCTGAGGTGGTTTAGACTTTATACCTGGTTCAACTAGCAACATATAACAATAGAGACCATGGAATGGTGTACATCAACAGGGACAGCCACTTTCAGGTTGATTTGAATGACTTACACAAATCTAGATCTAACTCTTATTATTTGCATATTAGGCAATGATCACAACAATCTACTCAGCACATTCATTTGTTTTTTCTCTCTCTTTACTTTTGTCTCTTTAGTATAGTTGGTCAATGATGTCAGCATTAAATATGACCAGCAGGCTCTTGGAGGATCACAATCTAGAAATGATATGTTCATTAGTACACAATAACACATGATGACATTCCTGCAACCAATACTAATTGCTGAGGACACTGTGCCAATCTGATTCATTGTTAATCTTTTCCCATTTGATAATTACCATATCAACTGTGTCACGCCCCCTATTGATTTTTCTGATTAGTAATGGACAACAATAATGTAGATTATGGGGCAACCTACATTGGAGAGATTGTGTCTATTTCTAATTCTTATTATTCATAAATTGGGCAATAATTACAATCTATGGATTTATTTGCTATTTTTCTCTCTCTACTATGATTTGTACAATGACATATAAATAACTACAAATGTTAAATAAGTGGCATACTGGGAGGAGGGGGAGTAAGGTAGTTACCACACAACTAGTGGCTTAGGTCAATGGGAGAAAGTGGAAGACTTGAGTGTGTGAAGATGCACCTTATAAATAGTGTCTGGCAATGGCCATCATGTGTGCCTATCCAAAAGAGGGTGTTATATGCCAACAATTACCAAATACTATTTACAAGGGAAATTTTCTCACACACAACTCTTCCACTTTCCAGCAAGTACCATGCAAGTTACCTGCTCAGCACAGTGCTCTAGGGTGGCACTATGTCACTCTAGGTCACTCTATGTATTAATTAGAACTAGTAATCTAGTATAATTTAGTAGTCATTTAAGGATGGGAATAAAGACTTGGAAGTGAATAAAAACATGAACACAATGTACCCTTGTTAGTTGGTCAGTCTGTGTGCCTCATGACAATTTGCTGGTATGTCCTTTATATTCTTAGTGATCTAACATCTGCTCACTGAGATGTTCATTATTGTCAGTTGTACAGGCACAGTTTATCTTTTAGTGGGTATCTCAAAGTAATAAGAGTGATGAGTCTGACATATACAATTGGAGCTTGCTTGTCAACTACTCTTCTTTATAATGCAGCTCTATTCCTCTATCCTATCAAGTCACCATCTTTCAAAGCATAGTCTATTGAGTATAGTTAGTAAAGTAGTTCATTTGTCTTTCATTATGCTTACTCTACTCAATGGTTTCATGACCAGTATTCCTGCTTCCCAAGGCATACTGATTGCATGGCAGTAAGTGCTCTCTATCACAGGGAAGATACTCAGCTCATCTCTATATTTGTCCTTCCACAGAGCTGCTCCAAAATCTTTGTACCAATCAAAGGGGTCTCTGAGATTTAAGGGAATCAGTAAGTTCCTTTACATTGCAATAAAGATTCTTTATTTGTTCTTGGTTGATTTTACTGTAAAGATATGTTCAATAATCCCTGGGACAAGCTACCCAGACAATGTTTTCCAAAAAATATAACAGTCAGCTCCTCTTGCTACATGAGTTGTATACTTCAGCCCTGACATGGTGAAGTATGGAAAGGTCTCAATTTCCATGTCTTCCAGAAGGTCCCAGGGTTGAATTTTCTGAACGTCCAACTGTCCGACCATCCAAACATTATCTGAACATAGGCTCACGTGCCTGCTTAGCTTTGTAAGGTTGGAATTGCATTGTAGATATGTCCTGTGTGTCATAGATATTGTTTATGAATGCCATCTATATCAGATGTTAGCCTTTGCCCACAAGATATAAAGGCCTCACCACTCTGCTCATTGTCTGTCCATCCCTTTTCCTTCCTGTCTCATCCTTCCGCACCACACACTCAGCACATGCACCTCCTTTGAACCCTCACTGGCCACCCGATCACTCCTCCATCTGCATATCATGTCGCTCTGCACTTCAAGACCTGCCCACTCACTGCCTCATATCTCCTTTGAACTGTCGCTGGCCACCTAATTGCTCATCTGTCTGCATCAAGCCTGGGAATCACCTCACTACACTTCCATTCAAGCCCTTCATGTACATTGCTCCTTCTCAAGCCACAGGTATGGGATCTTGTCTCTCATATGCCTTCATACACTCACCCTTGTTCTATAGTCTATCTCTCGACTCAACATGACATCCACATTGCTCTTTTCATCACAGCTCTCTGGTTTATTACTATGCTGTTCATATTACCTCCCTATTCCCCCCTTTGTTGTTGTGATGCATGTGGCCTAGATGTCCTACTTCACTTTGTGCTCAAGACTAACCCTTGACATGCCGGGCGATCTTACTATGTGGTATGTTGTTCTTCATCTCCACTTTGCATTTGCTAATGTCTTTGTCTTTTTGCAATGTGCCTGTAGGAAGTGGTACCACTGGGCTGACAGCTTGGGCAACAGCCCAACAACATCACCCATGATGCTTTCTGAGTCAACTGGTGAGTCACCTTGGTCATTTACACTTTGATCCAAGTTGAGTTCGACCATCATTTCATATAGCCTCTCTTTCCTAGCAGGACTCGGACTTGCAGTCCTGTTTACATCAGGCATGCTCAGTCAAAAGGGTGGCTTGGTCATGTCGCCATCGAATGTGCTGCAATCATTGTCGATCATCAGGTGGCTGTGTCTATGAAGGGCACTTCATCTTACCCAAAGTCTCACTCAGAAATGCTCCATCCCAGTCTCCCAGTAATCCCATTGCAGATTTGCTATCATTAGAGTGCACTGCTCCCTCTCAGTCCATTCCTCTGTCTCCCTCACTTGTCAACATCGATCTGGCACTACGTTCCCCACTGCCTGGACCTTGCTTTTCACCTGCATGGTCCTCTGCTATCACTGCTCATCCCTTCACCACCCCCCAATACCTTTACTTACACCAACCACCATGATGTCACATCCTTCTTCAGGGCCTGCCCCTTCTCTTCCAGTCTCAAATTCCACTGCTGGGCTGAACCCTCGCTTTGCATCACATCTCCATCCAGTTTTCATTGAACATGTTGCCAATGCACAGGAGCGTGCCAAGAAGAAATGCAGACAGGATGCAGAGTAATTGCAGCACCAGTGGCAAGCTGCAGAACATGTCATTGCATTTTGCTTTCCTAATGTAAGTCATTTCAAGGTTTCTATCTTCAATGGCATCAACCTCAAGTTCTGATTGGCTATTCCTCAGAATGATGTGGACCCTGTTCCAGTTAATTTCCAAGGGTTTGACTATCCCTATTTCAAGCTCACAAGACAAGTCTTGGTGGAGCTCAAGCTTGTATCACCCAATATACACATGCCCTGTAATCCAATCCACTACTTCAACACTGATCTCGATTGCTGGATCAAGATAAAGATGGGTAGCACCGTCGTGATCAAGAAACCTGGACAGCATCTTTTTTTCAAAGCTGTCCATGTCAAGTCCTTCCCTGCATTTGATCACCTGTATGACCACTCCAATACCACATTCAACTGTAATCCAAATCTCTGCACTATGCTCTCCCAGGAGTGCAAACACATCAAGTAGCAACTGATTAAGATGAATGCACATGTTCATCAGTCCTCTGACATTATCAAAATCCCCTTATTAGACTCCAATGATACCAGCACAGTCGTGGGCGTTAGTATACCCCATGCCAGTCTTCAAAAGGCTCGCTCCCACCAGACAACATTGTCTACAACATCCTTATTCTTACCTTCGCCATGTGCCACCCATTGTGACCTGAAACCAGCTTGTGCAGCAGTGCCCACAATGCCATTGCAGATCCCAGTGGCTACTAGAAGGCAACTCAATGGTACACCAGATCAACAATCTGTGACCATGCAGGTAATCCCTGGTATTCCTTCAAACAAGGTTAAGTTTCCCTCGAGCTTCTATGCTGTTGATGTTCACTATAGCTTTGGCTTTGAGCGAAAAGGCAACCTTACCCTTGAGGCACAATTTGAGCACTTTTTTAGTGTCACTTACAGATCCTCCACTTACTACAATCACAAGGCTCAATGGTTCCAGGTACCATGAGATGCTCGTGACAAAGCAGTTGAAGCAGGATATAGTGATGATGGTCTGTACTGCACATTTATGGCTGCACATCCTCCTAAAGATGCAGAACTGAAAGCTGCAAAGCACAAGGTACAGGCAGCTTCTAGATCCAAACCACTTGAATAGCCTCTCATGAGCTAGTGAGAGTTGTTACCTCGTCCATGTCACTAATATAGCTTTGTTGGTTAATGAGAATCGTCATGCTGCCACAAGCCAGGTCTGGCACTATGTGATAATGAGATCAGAGTGTTAGTATCACCACAGTACTCTTACTGCATTTCTTTTCCCATCTATCTCATATACATTTCTATTGCTGAGAGGACATATATATAGTAGCTGTCGATACCCTGTACTTTTCTGCTCATTCCAAATACACATGTTCATCATGTTCTGTTCTGAGTGTTTCTACCTTGCAGTGGGTCTCCACAGAGGCATCATAGGGACTACAGTGTGATCTTGTCTTCCCTAAGTTGGACTCATCAATCTATTGGGAGAGACAGTCTGCTTCTTGTCACATTAAACAGTAGTATCAAATAGATACATCTTGGTATTCAAGGACACCCAATAACACTTGCATCATAGCATTACAAGGCAGTAATGCTGCTACTGGGACACTGGTCTGGTGCTCTGCATGGGAAAAGATTACCGCTGGCCCCTTGTACTGCCTCGTGTCTGAATCTGCTGCTTGTCAACTTGCACACTGTCACAGTCCCAGTATAGCCTCACACTATCTACTTGTCACATCCTCAGGTGCTCTCATTTCTGATAATCTAATCCTAAGCAACTGCACAAATAACAATAGTTGTACATATATTGCCCTGCCCAACACCATCACTCACTAGTCCATCTGAGTAACCCTTGTGACAAAACCAGCCCCCAAGCATTGAGCTTGAGGGGGAGTGGACATCAGTGACATGTTGCAAGCTATAATGTTGCATTTACCTCTGGCAAGATGTACACGCCAGGAGAGATCCATGAATGCATGAATTGACTCATCCCATAGTTGCACACTGTGAGCCTTGCAATCTTGTTGGTTCAGCACTAATGGGATCAAATGGCATCAGCAGGATTCTATTCAGGTATGATGTCAAGGTTAGTTGCCTTATCCAAGTTAGGAAGCTGGTCCCACTGATATGCTGCCATGTTCTTTCCAGCTCTCATCCTTTCACCTCACCTGCGCTACTGTCTTTCACTACCATACCATAA
>JBBPUO010000546.1:1780-12504 GCA_038094755.1 Caloboletus firmus | reverse complement strand
TCACTAGGATTGCGATATTGAATTACAATACTCGGTAACAAATACACAAGGATAGGACTGGAGAAGGCTAAAATCTAACAGATTCCGAAACATATGCCAACCAGCATCAAACGCAATGTCCATCTTTAAGCTTGCAATCGGATCACGACCCTCACGTCCGCTGATACGGCTTGAGCAACAACGGGAGCTGGGGCTTGCTCTCTGGATCGCTGCGCAAAACAGGGCGCTGCACGATCGTCGACTTTTTACCGATCTCACCGGCAGGCACAGCAAGCTCGAATTCGAACGCACGTATGAGCGTGAAAAGGAGCACTTTCATTCTGTGTTCGTGAGACAGAGCTGAGTATCAAATCAACGCACCCATGGGGTGAGAATTGGACTTACTCGACAAGGGAGAACCGGTATCCGATGCATGCTCTGGGGCCGCTGAGGAAGGTCAGCTGGTGGCCCCAGACGCCTGGAATCTGTGAGACGGCCTCCGGTATATTTTCCCACCGTTCTGGCCTACAGCAGTTGGTGACGGGACGTGAGTGGACGAGGGAAATGACACAGGTAAAATGCGACGTACTTGAACTCGCGAGCATCAGGTCCCCACAACTCCTGCGACCGGTTGATCGCCAAGATGGGGATAAAGATTGGGTCGCCTTTTCTGACGCTGTGCGGGTGGTGAGAAAATACATTAAATTCACTATGGGACGCGCAGGCGTACCTGATAGAGCCGTGGACGGAACCGTATCTGTCCGTAAATGGCTTCTCAACGGGCAACACATCGTCCTTCATCGCGACCCGCGTAGTACCTGGAACGGGTGAGTGCACACGGAGGGTCTCTCTCACTACCGCATCAAGGTAAGGAAGCGCCATGAGCTCATCCATCGATGGAGTGTCCGTGTCAACAGAAAGGAGCTCTTCCCGGAGTTTGGTCTGAATTCTAGGTTCGCTAGTCATCGCATAGAGTGCCCAGGTAGTCGCCGAGCTATGGTGCCGTCACTAAGTCCCAAAATGTTCAGGAAAGGGTGATCCCGTACCTTGTGGTTTCATGACCGGCGACTAAGAACGTGGGAACCTCTATGGAAGAGCGGGTCAGGCCTGATAATTCAAACCGCAGATGAGGGGGGGACGCACGGGCTAGCACATCTTCGTCAGACAGCCTCTGATTCTCGGGGATGTCAGTCGCCATGTTCGCCTTGACCAACAGCGACAACAAGTCCCGACCGTGCAAGCTGTTCTTTTCGATTTCACCTTTCTCTGTCGCATTTACCCGAGCAGCCGCTTTGGCATCCGATAGCAGATCTTTGCCGATGCGCGCCATTGTGCGTCGCGCAACCTGAACTCTGCGTGCACTGTCGCTCGGCTGTCACATAGGGGGTAAATGCAAGCTCGTAGGGAGAGAAGGTACTGACGAGAAGACGCAGAGGCGGGATCCATGCTTGCAAAGTGGGTAGGATACTCAAACTCTGACCCGCTGCGGTCATGGTCACGAAAGCCTCGTTCAGTTCGTTTGGTTTCTCGTTCGCGTTGAGGGCATCAAAGTTGTAGTTGAAACCTAACAGTGGTCGGTGGTGTCTATTCGACTACAGATCTAGAGACAGATGCCAATAGCTCACCTGCAAGACCAATTACATCAAGTGTCATCCTATTCAGCCATCGTATGACATCGAGACGGGCGCCAGTGACAGTCCCGGCAGGATCCTTGGCAATCTCAGACGACCAAACATCGCGGAGCTATATCGGTTACAGTGAGTGGCCTGTGTGGAAGGAATAAGAGGTCGCATACTCGGATGGCTTTCGCATGGAAAATGTCGGTTAGCGCCCGAATTTGTGCCGGACCGAATGCAGGGTTCTGAATGTCGGGTCAATCACACGAATAGAGTATATCTGCAAGAGCTAGTCACCAAAATGCGTCTCTGTTTAGGCAAGGAATTCGTGGGCACCAATAAAGACGAGGAAAAAAATGGATGCTAACCTGCTGGCGATGCTGAGCACCTTCGACGAAAAGGACACCTACAGACCTGTGTCAACATGTGTGAACGAAGATTACAGGAGATAACCTGCCTTCGCCAAAGAGCTGGGATAAGCCGTACCTGACCTGGGAGGGCTTTTGGTAGTCGCTACTGTGGGTGAGGACATGGTTGATGGCTCGCGTGTCCATGGTGAGCAGCCGGTTGGTCTAGAGAAGGGTCACTGTGTTCAGCAACGTGGATGAGGTTTTGGAACACCAGCAACATACGTAGAAGAAACCCTTGTATGTTAGTGTGCTGCCGTACTGTTTCACCCATTCTTCATGAAGCACGGAGTTCTCCTAGGGGCGAGGGAGAACGATAGGGTTAAGTCGAGTCCAAGTCCATCACAGGAGGCGACACACAGCGTTAAAAATGTCTCGAAGGTTTCCATAAATCCAGCTTGTTCCTTTGGGTCCGCGTAGGTGACGTATGGGAGACGTGGATAGATAATACACGAACTGGAAGAACTTCCAGAGTCCAAATGCAGTCACAGAGGCAAATGCGGCTAGCAACAGCTTTCCGACTGGGATCATGATCTCGCGGCGTCAAGCAAGTGGTTAACTGAGAGACGCAGATGGGGGATCTTTGTTTCGCATCGGGCTCTCTCTCGCAGGCCGACACATTTATAGGATGCATCCCCTGCCAGTCCGGCCCAGAGAGACCGTCTTCGCACTGCCCACTACCCCTTGAAATCATATGTAGCCCTTACGCCAATCTAAACAATGTCGTCAGCGGAAGGTTGGCGTTGCCATCGGTCATGCGTGTACATTTGGCATCCGTTGGAGGCTCGGATGCCTTACGTAATGATGTTCTCGCCGTGGATATCACGCAGATAAAGTAGTGCCGAGCGGATTCGTTGGCGGGGAGCCGAGGTTCGGCAGGGTGACCACCAAGGGGTTGCCGCGTTGCAGCCTCAGAAAAAGTGAGCGGAGTGCGATTTTTAATATTACTCATTGAAAATGACATATGTTTCTCCACCTCCAATAAAGTGACGCTCTCTCCATCAACTCGAAATTGCCTCTGCGAGCGAGCTACAAAAGACTCATGTTCGGTTCCAGGCCCAGCTTGTATATTCTGTTTGCATTGTGGAAGAGAGCATTTTTAACGATCTCCGTCGCTTGCTGTTCCTTGAGCTCTTCTCGCCGTACAGAATCAGAAAGAACCTCAGTGAACAAATCAAGTCAGCTGGCAGGAACAGCTTTAGGAAGAAAAAGAAACCTCGTAGAGCGCCTGACGCGCTTGAACACTTGCCAAATAGTACGACTCTGGCCACCAGTGCCCGTCAGCTACAGTGAACAAGGCGTAAGCGATCATTTGTACACATAAACGACTCTATCGCACTTGACCACAGAATTTTATTCGTCGGCGCAAGTTCCAACACCTGTCGAATGACTGCGCGCTGACCATCGCCCGATAAAAACGGGAACACTTCTCCAAAGTCCAAATAGACATTCCCGTATACTGATGTCAGATACCCAGCCTCGCGTGTGTATGGGTAGCTCGAGTGGAGGAGGACAATCGGCGTGTTGGGGTACGCTTCGATAATAGGTTGCATGTGTGCGGGCGAGGACTTGGTCAATCGGATGTCGTTGTCCCCGAGGCCTTCTCACACGTGAGTTCCTCGTTCTCCAGCAGATACAATCTCACCTGTGTGGAACTGTACTTTTGTTTCGTTTACCGCCTTAGTACCGCTGAGATGGAGGTGATGGTTGGCGGAACCTACCTGGTTTGTGGTATTGGGCCGCAATCTGCAGCACGATACGAACGAGACAGTCATTGAGTACCTTTTGCTGTAAGCGGAGGTTTTGCGTCGTCCTGCATTGTAGCAACAGATCCAAGACGGCGTTTTCAATTTCCTCCGAGGTCGCTGACGGTGCTATATCGAGTCCCGTTCTAAGACGCAGTGTCAATCCCTGCACGTTGGCAACATGTCATAAAGACCATACCGGTAGCAGACCACGGACTTGAAACCAGCGACATGATCGTCACGAGCATTAGCAAGAATACTGGCTTTGAACCTGTCTATCAATTCTCCGAAAATACCAACAATGAAGACAATAGACGTCGATACTTGAGCCAAGTTGCTGCCCAACAAATCTCGAAGGATGCTCTTTGGGCAAGAGTAGATCAAGAGATAGGGGTCTACACACGGACAGCCACATTACCTCTGCCTCGGGCTCGATCCTCACAATTCTTTTGGAGGGACTAGTCGTAAACTGGTCGTGCCACTGGTACGACTCGGCGAGATCAGCGACACCCCCCAATCCATCGTCGAGCAAGATGCACTGGATGCCAGTGGGCTTGAAACACGCGTTACAGAGGTCGACATAGTCTGTGTCATCCCGCCTGCTCTTGAGATCGTCCCAGGTGGATTCCCCGCCCTTCAAGCCAAAGAGCTTGGACAGCTGTGCGGTCGCACGATAGCTGGCCAAAGTGTAGCGACCATCGTGGGTGAGAGCCTCGCCGCTGGCTTCTGAGATGATACCTTCCAACGGGAATGCGTTGCGGTTCTTTTCTGCGAGGAGCGGGTGAGCATGGTTGTCGATCGCGGGATAGGCGAGCGCAGTGTTGGCGAGTTCGGGGTAGTATGGTGGAGTCATACTGAGGATGGGGAAAGAGAGGGGCTAATGACTAATGTCATCCAAGTCGCATCTTATCAGATTGATCACGACTTGACTTAAACTCTATAGCAAGAAATGCCAGTACAACTTAAAGAGCTGGAGCAGGCCATTCGCGATGCGTTTCCTGTCTCGCACCTCCAGATCGAGGACCAGTCCAGCGGATGTGGCGAGAGCTACTTGGTCCTCCTCGTCAGCGATGTGGGTACCCGTTCTGTTCCGTGTCCGAATCATCCAGTGAGGAACCAACCACAGGCGTTCGAGGGGAAGACGACGCTCGCTAGACATAGACTGAGTAGGTAAACACCATCCACAGTGAATCTTCTTGACTGTTGCTTCCAGTCAACGAGGCATTGAAGGGGCAGATCACCCAAATGCATGCGTTTTCACAGGTGGGTCGCACACGCAGCCGTCTTCCGAGTTTAATAGACGTTTCTCGAAGAAAACGTTCACTCCGAAACAATACGAAGCGTACTTGGCAAAGGGCCAATGAGCCAATGAGTAGGGCGTCGAGGAGGTGGAGGTGGAGGTGACATTCGTGGGTCAAACAATGACATATTGTCAACGTGCAGTGTGCCACTTGGTAACCCATCCAATCGACTGTCTGCCACCATTTATTGGCGTGTAGTCCTTGTTCTCCACCACCCACCAAATTTTCGCTTAATTAGCCATGTCTCAGCGCCAGACCAGAGTAGTTCTTCTTTTGTTTCCGCTTTGGCCACCCGTTTTGGATGCTCCACCTTGTGTCACCTCTCCGCAACCTTTCTGTTAAAGCGTCCCCTGTCAGCGTAAGCCCCCCCGACCAGCCGTAGTCCACAATGACGGTCCATCCACGAAGAGGAGGTATAAAATGTCAGGTCTTCTGTTCAAGAGGCCCGTCAATATCAACCTCAGCTCGAGCCACACCGCCAATAACATGTCTAGTGCAGCTTTCTCGCAACAAAACCACGACGTGGATGAGTGGGACCACGTTCTCAACCAATTAGAACTCCACTTGGCCCGAGCGCAGGTCTCAACAAATCTGAAAGAAGCCAACGCTGCCTTTGCAGCCCAGTGTACGCAACCGGATGCATACAAATTTGCAGAGACCTGTGACCGGCTCACGAAGTTCCTCAATCTGAAGATCCTGTTGGAAGACTCGGAACAGAAATTGGTACGCGTATCCCACGTTTGGTCGTATTCATTCGCTGACGGCCCTGCAGGTCGTACAAACTCTTCAAGTGGGTCTCATGAAGTTGTGGAGAGAACGCACCTGATGGTGCCACCTACAGTTTGCGTGTGCCATGCACGAAAATGCGGTCAATAACCCCGCATTGTCAAAAACGGAACGTTCATCCCATTATCTCGCTAGTACGTCCCTCGTTCCTCTCTGCAAGAGCGCTCTCGAGGGTTGTGTCACGCGCACTGATCTCTGGTGTATGTCCTTTCCGTCCGATCCCCTACTACGTGTGGCGCCCCCTCACGTCTGAATCCAACACAGGTGAGGTGCTCAACCTCAGTTTCCGAGCGGAGAAAGCGCTCTCCGACGCGACGGATGCTCTCGACCTTTCCAAGTACCTCGATTTTGGAAACATGACAGATGACGATTTTTGCGAGTCTGGGTTCGGCGCAGGTGAATCGAGCACAGCACCACCGCCCGTGCCTCCTCCCTCGGGATCCGCCACACCGAGAGTATCCATGCACGACATGGCCGATATTCGCCAGACCCCACGGTCGGCCAATTTGAAGGAGAAGACACTCGTGATGCCAATGGATCGGCCATCCAAGGGGGAACCGCTGGGGCGCGCGCATTCGGTGCCTTTCGTGCTGCAAACGACTTCCAACCCTTGTTACTCTCGGACGGGTCAGGCGCGTGCTCGTCGAGGTGGTCTCCATGCATTGCACGAGACGGGGGAGTAACTTCTTTTGATTATACGTCTTTGCTACGGTCTGTTCTCATCGCCTCATCATAAGGCTTGATCATATACCAGTATGATTGTATGCTCTGATATTATTTTCTGTTATTCCATCCCATGTTCTCTGCTGCGTTGTCTTGCAGTTATGCAAGTGCTTCGGTCCCATTACCCAATTGGGGAGAGGTAGCCCCTTTCGTTTTCAAAATCTGTTAATCGATTATTTATAGGTTTTGTAACATTTCTTCTCTGCCATATCTATCATCGTCAGATAGTGGTCGGTACATTCATACTGGGGAGCCACAATATTGGCACTATGCCGCCTGTGTGGCGGCAAAAGTCTTGAATATCACTGCGGATTGCAGCCTATCACAGCAAACCATATACCGTTGCCACTCGGACCAACAGTTCAGATCATCTGACACCGTCACGCCAGTAGTAGGATCCAGCGATCCGTCCTAACCCCGCTCAAGTGATGTGCTGTCCAAGACTCTATCTCACAATAATCCTACAATTAACTTTGTGATGCGGTGCTGTAGTCCTGTCAACGTGAATTCCCAGCGCTAACCTTTCCTCATTTTCGGTGATTCATCCACTGGCAATCTCACCTACACTCCACGAATTGGTTAAACCGGTACTATTCAGAATCGAAGCAAAATATCTTCGCTGAAGTCTGCTGATATCTTGTAGGTAGGCCCGTGAAAACGAACACCAGCGTGTGCAACAATTGTTGATGTCAGGTCCTGAGGCGCGAGCTTACAATCACACTAGCACGCCAGCACTTCGAAACCCACAGTATTTGATTCAAAGCACTTGGACGCAGTAGCAAGTTGAAGATACTTGAAATCAGACCTCATTAATACGCGCACACGATGCCATTACGATTCATTCGTTCCAAAGTCTCGACCGGCTGGGATCCTCTCCAGGTTGCCATCTCCACGACAGCCTTAGCCAAGGACCTCCTGTCAACGCTTCAGTTTCCACCTGCCATTGCAGCTGTTTCGATCCTTCTTCGTATATTGGAAATTGTCCAGGTCAGTGTGACGTTGTGTACTATCGTTTGATTTCAAGGTGCCATGGGAATCGCGTTTGAATACCTCCGTCAATTATACTGCAGAATATACAGGCGAACCAAGATGGATGCATTGCCCTAGCACGGCGAGCGACACAGATACTGGTCGATATAGATAATCAAATGCGGGGAAGATGGGACTCTGCACCCGAGCGCCTAGTGCAAAACCTGCAGAAATTTGAGAGGCAAGTCTTGATTCCTGCCTTGATATGTATTTCAGATAGTGAGACACGGGTATCGTACTTCCATGTACGACATTAGGTCCTTGAAACTCATCTACGAGTTCATGAAGAAGCTCGCTGACTCGAAATGGAGCGAGCGGTTTCTCCGAAAGAACTCGATCGACAATGCGCTCGCCGAGTACACCAGGCTGATGGACGAGTCTGCACAATCTTTTCAGGTTGGTCCAGTCACGTTGTGAACCGGTCTTGTATTGATTGTCATGATACAGCTTGCTACGCTTATCGACTTACATTATACCATCGGCACGCTCTCGCGAGAGAACACTGAGAATATTGAGATCCGAGCAACAGCCCAGTCTCGGATTGAAGCCCCGCCACCTTACAAGGAGAAGAAAACGCAGGATTTGAGTGTGCAAGAACTTGAGGTTGCAGAGTCAACTATGACCACAATCGTCGATGTACCCGAGCTCACTAGGTCACCGACGGAGTTGTCCCTTGCTTTGCAATCTGAGGAACCGATTGCTGAGATTGCTACAGATGGTGTCCGAGACTCTTTGAACGATCACTATTTGCCGGAAGAGTTGTCCTCGTTGACTTTGGAGAGCGATCATGGGGTATCACTCAAAGGTCTTCGTGCTTATTGCATCTCACGTATTTTCCAGTTTCGACGATACCATCAGTCCGAGATTATGCTGCAGGGTCGGTCATGCATCAAGGAAGGTTGGTGGGCGGAAGGAATGGAGGTACAAGTACAGGGACAACCTGCACTCATCAAGAAATATGATGGTCCAAAGGCTCAGGCGTCTAGGGTGAGCGATTATTTGACACATAAACAGCAGTCACAGTAAATTCTCTTCAGAAATGGCTGAGAGACGTCAAGATGCTTCAAAACTTGTAGTGAGTTCTCACTATTATGGGTATCTTGAGGGTATAGTTTAACGAGTGCAGCCACCCAAATTTACCTCAGATGTTGGGCCTCTCGGACGAAGAAACACCGACACCATTTATACTTTTGGCGAACGGTGAGTGTGCTCCACAGTTCGAGTGTTCAAAAGAGCACTGATGGTCAGGTTAGTAAAGACACAGACCCCTGAGGCAATTGTGTGGGAGGTGCTCCGAACGCAGAGCCTCGCAACGTGCATGCAGCTTATGATTCGATTTGTGAGAGTAGTTTTTCGTTGTGCAGACACGCATCACTCACATTTTGTGCAGTATCATGATCTTGCTGTAAGGTGTCCTGCATTAATCGCTTGTTACCCATCCCACTCAAAAAAGAAGCATTAGGATACAGCTATGTATGTCCAGAGACAATTAAATCTCGCGGACAACCAAGTGCAAGACTTTTTTGAGGTAGCCCAATATCATCTTTGGCTTAGACACTTTCTCCAAGACTGAAGCTTTTTAGGCTGCCGCATTCCGCGTAGATTCCCACAAGACTCTTGTCGTGGGCTTGCCCCCACCACGAGAAGGGAAGTGGCACTCTGCGCGAAGCTATGGTTTAGCGGACACGCTGCTTGACACATGTCTGAAGGTACGCTTTTATATTATCCTTGTACCCGCGACTTATCCTTCCTCAGATGTTACCTAACCGAGGGAGAGTCACCTACTCACATGATAAATGCGATAAAGAAGGTAAGTTTTTAAATGTGGCTGTTTCATTCGTCACTGACATGAAATAGTTACGCGGGATATGCAAAAGAAGATAAATCATCTTGTGAGCCTTGCACGATCGCTCCTGCCTAGTGATCGCGAAGTGCCTGGACTGCCATCAAAACTTCAGGAGCTCATTGAGGACAGCAACTTTGGCACACCCTCCTTAACGCTGCGTCAAGTCCGCGAACTGACATTCCACGCAGGTGGTCATGGGCATTCTTGGTACGAACGCAACGTGCCTGCCTGCAAGTTCTCTGTAGGTGACTTTGGGTATATTCCTCAAGGAAAAGATTGGAATTCATTTGTTCGCTTGGGGAATGTTGTCGAGGATGACGCCGGAGCACTCAAGCTGTCTTTCAGGGCAAAGGGAGAACATTGGTGTTGGGAAAATGTGTTTTCCAGGCGAGAGCCACTCCAGGCATTTGAGATGCCGATGAATGTTTCAGGGTGTGTGTTTCACGCCGAGTGTCTGGATGTGCATTGACTTTAAATCAGGTGGCCAGTCGCCGTACCCCCATACAAACAAATTGATGTTGTTATTCTTCACGAGGCATTTGTTGCTTGTGTCAAGGATGCTTGGCAATATCTACTTGAGAATGGGAAAAAGTTTGCACAAGATGCAGGGACCAAACCCGAAGATATTGTTCTCGGTGAGACCTCATCACGTCAGCCTGCCAGCAGGAGTTTGCTTACCGTACCAGTGACGCATGCAGGGACGTATCAAGATTTCTACATCAAAGACTTCCGGCCTAAGCCATTTGGAATGAACCGACACATGCAGACGGTAGATCCTCGGTTCGCGGCCAACCCATTCCACCGCCAACAGATGCACGGATTCAATCAGACTCCCGGGTTTGGCTACCCTCACTTCAATCAACCTATGTTGCCATCAATCATGTATCTTTTCACGTCGCTCTCACCATCACACCAACCGTATTGGTCGTCCTCTCCAATGTGCGCCATGCCGGGAGGTGAGCGCCCTTCGCTCGGTCGGGACTTTACGTATAAGATTGGATTGTAAGTGTCATGTTACTTGCAGCTTAAAGATACCTGGGTGTTCTGAAATACACCCGCCAGCAAATCAGGGTTTTTGAACTATGTGCAACTATGTGCTGAAGACTTTGAGAGTCAGTAATTATCGTCGATGTTCGGAGTTCATTTGCAACGCATGTACACATGTATAATAGAAGATACCCTTCAAAATAGCGCCGTCTCCGAGTCGACGGGATACCAAGAGTCACGGCACGCGGAACGCATGTGCGGGCGAGACAATGTATTTAATCTTGGCAAAGTGGTTTTGAAAGCAA
>JBBPUO010000545.1:0-12522 GCA_038094755.1 Caloboletus firmus | reverse complement strand
GGTGAATCATTTTTGAAAACCTATCTACAACTACTAAAATAGCGTTTTTTCCTTGTGATTGGGGAAGTGGTCCAATAAGGTCCACGGAAATAATTTCCCATGGTGCAGAAGGTATTTCGTTTGGATTTAAAGGAGTGTGTAAAGCTGTTGTCTTTGCTTTCACTTTTTGACAGACATTGTAACCTTTCACATATTCCTCTACATCTTTTCATAGAGACGGCCAGTAATATTTGCTCATAATCAGGTCTCTTGTTCATTTGGCTCCGGGGTGACCTGAAATTGGATGATCGTGATTGGTGATAATAAGAGCCTCTCTAAGTTTCCTAACATTGGGGACGTAGCATAGGTTTTTCCAATGGATGAGTCCTTCCTTTCGTGACCAGTTTAAGTTTTCCTTTCAAAGACCCTATCACATGTATGTTTCCAACTTATCCTGGTTGTCTCGGGTTTGTTGTTGAATACTGGTGAATAACATGGCATTTACTTTAATTTTCTCGGGGTCGTTGAAAACAGAGTTGGGGAGTAGAATTTGTTGCACATTATCTGTGCTTATCCCCTTCTCATGGTCTGGCCTCCAGGACAGAGGGTCGGCCGGATTGGACTTACCTGGTTGGTGAGTGATAACCAGGTGATATTCCTGGAGTATCTGCTGCCAACGGGCTTGTCGGCAGGATAGATCCTGTGGTTTTCGGAAGAACTCCAAATTTTTATAATCCGTAAGGATTTTCACAGGATGTTTGGCATCGAGTAAGTATTGCCACCATTCTTTAAGAGCAAATACGATAGCAAGCATTTCCAAATCAGCTGTATGATAGTTGTGTTCAGCATCATTGAGAGATCTGGAAATAAATGTGACAGGATGCCAATACCTGTTTTGTTTTTGAGACAGGACGGCACCTAGTCCTATTCCAGATGTATCGGTTTCGACCCTGAAAGGTGCATCATCAGTAGACATTGCTAGTGCTGGTGCCGAAGTCAAAGTGTTCTTTAAGATGTCAAATGACTCCTGACATTCCTTAGACCAGTCAAACTCTTTCTTCACCGAAGTTAACACATTTAATGGGCATGCTATTTGTGCGAAATTTTTTACAAATCTCTGGTAAAAGTTTAGGAATCCTAAGAAACCACAAAGAGTTTTCTTTGATGTAGGTACTGGCCAGTCTGTGATAGCTTTGACCTTCTTTTCATCCATCTTTACCTTGTCACGAGATATGACTAATCCGAGGAATTTGGTTTCGGTTACTTCAAAATCACATTTATCATGGCGAAGGTAAAGTTTTTCATCTCTAAGGATTTGGAGTACCTCTTGTATCACTTTTCGGTGTTCTTCAATCGTCTTAGTGAAGATCATGATATCATCTATGTACACCATGCATACTCCCCTGTCAATAAGGTCTTTGAAAAGGGAGTTCATCATTGTTTGAAATGTTGTGGGTGAATTTATAAGACTGAAAAACATGACTAGGGGTTCAAAAAGTCCCCAATTGGTTCTGAACACAGCTTTCCATTTGTCACCTTCAGCCATCCTTACGTTGTTATAGCCCCAGCGAACGTCGAATTTAGTATAGTATTTAGCCGTTTTCAATTTATCAACTAGTTCACTAATGAGTGGTAAAGGATACCGGTTCCTTTTTGTTATAGCATTTAGCTTCTGGTAGTCCTATACAGGGCAGAGTTGTCCATCTTTTTTTTTGATAAAGAAAAAGGCTGATGCGAATGGTGACTTAGATGATCTGATGTATCCAGATTTGAGATTCTCCTCAAGGAATGCATCTAATTCAGTTTGCTCTCCTGGGTTTAGAGGGTAGACTTTACAATCTATGTTGTGTTCTCCCAGTAAGAGCTTGATTGCATGATCCCAAGAACGTCTTGGTGGTAATGTGTCAAAGTTTTCCTTGGCGAAAATGTCCTTAAAATCATGGATGTAACTTGGCACTGCCTCTTCAAATGTCTTTTTCTTCTTTTTAGCATAGCCAGCAGCGGCAATATCAGTGGCGGTATTTCTCAGGTATCCATCGCAATCCAATTGAAAGAGGCGATCTCCTTGAGTGTAAGAAAAGTCTTCCTCTTCGTTCTCATTGTCTGTGTCGATTAGTTCAGGCATATAGTCATCTTCACATCTGAACTCAATTTGACCTGTTTGCCAGTCGATTTTTGGATTATGTCTTTTTAGCCAATCATATCCTAGGAATATGGTGTTCTGTTCTAGGTCAGTAATGGCCAAAGCAATCTGCTCCTTGTGTTCTAAGATTTGGAGCTCTACAATGACAAATTTTTCGATCTTTCCTGTGGTGTTAAGGGTTCCGTCCACATTATAGACCGGTATCAGATGAGGTAATTCATGCACTGCTATCCCCTTCTCAGCGATGAAGTCCTGATGGATTGAGGAGCTGGTACAACCAGAATCCACCAAGGCTTGTACGTCCATCTGCTGTTCATTGGATGTTCGCAGGATTGCTGGTAAATCAAGAGATTGGTGGTATTTTCAATGCAAAGAAGCCTTAATGAATTGAGGAGGTTTCTGAAGATCCTTCAAGACCAAGTAGGCATTCTCATCAGACATTTCCTTAAGATCAGAAAGGAGTTGTGGAGACACTTCAATCGACCTGGAAGTATGGATAAAAGAACGTAGATGTTTTAAATTCCATTCTTTATTGGGGTGTGATAGTTGATTTTTCATCCAACGAATAGACCATGGATCTATCGTATTCTTCCAGGGTTGAGAGGATGAATTGACTTCTCCTTTCTTTAGAATTTTTATGGCAGTTTTTCCAGTACTGCCAAATCCTTATGAGGCATGTGTTGTATTGGGGAGGGAGGTCACTTCTACAATGGTGGGAGTTATTATTTTCTCGATTATTAGCTGGGCTACATGTTTTCCAGCTTTGACAGCAAAATCTTCCTTTGACAAATTGATTAGAAGTATTTTTATTTCACCTCTATAGTTGCTGTCAATCACTCCTGGGAGCGATTCGTCCGTAGTGACCTATTGGTATAGCCATAGAGATCTTAGTAGAAATCAAAGCTTGACCTTCTGCAGGGACAGTACTATCTACTGCAGTGTACAGATCATACCCAGCTGTGCCTGGGGTTCCTCACATGGGTAAATGTATGTCCTTACTTTCGCGCTTTACTGGTAGTATTTTTGTTGATGGTAGATTCACACTGGTTTTCTTCTTAGTTTCAGTCTTGCTATCAAGAATTGCGAATCAATTACTTTTTGATAGCTTTGGTACAACAGTAGAGCAACTGGTATCTACTGTGACAATTGAAAACCTGAGTCTATACTATTTTCTCCTTCATTTTCTGCTTTTTCCACATTTTCCATCAATGTATGTAATTGTGCGAATTGGGATTCTGGGATTTCTTGTCCATTCCATATTACAGCACGAGCACAAGGTCGGGGACGAGGGAGATGAGTTGAGCAAGGCCATGGTTTCCCACAGACTCAGCAGACCCCCACTGCATGAGCCTTATTGAGTTCCATGGGAGCTCCATGACCTCCAAAGGTCCCAGGCTGGTTAGGATGTGGTACTGCTGCATTGGTCGGGTTTTGTGCTGGTAGTGGTCCTACCGGAGGATGATATTGTGGTCGGAAAGGAGGACGAGGTGTCTGATGAGGTGTAAAGCGGGGATTGTACATTGTTGGCGACCCTAATCAAATAATGACTAGGCCGTTACCACCAGATACTGACTTAGAGACAAGAATGAGTAGGGGAATCCCGACAAGAACTTGACTGAAGTTCTTGCGGTGTCTGCATTCAACTATATATACTATCTATGACATGCGCACGGACCAACAGGCCGTGAGAGAGTAATTACGAGTATGGCTATAGTGTAGCGGTAATTAAATAAACATGTTTACGGCGCGACTTCTAAGAAGCATCAGAATGGAAGAGAAGCGCGCGGAGATGAACGTGGGAAAAGAAGAAGAACCCTCAGGGTGTCAGGGTCAACGGAGATTAAATACACGTGTCCGGAGATCGCACAGCAGATCCCAGCAGAGCCATTCCATGAGAAGGGCGCACAGCAGCCTCGTTACTCAGTGGAGATGTCACGTGACCTGGTCTCGTGATCCGTTAACTTAGGGGTTAATCACGTGATACGTCACGTGATCGTGAGAAAAAGAAAATAAAAGAAAAGAAAAATAGTGTTCGTAACATTACCTCCCTTCTATGGGTCGACTTCCAGGCGATCCCAATGAATACCTGAAGTAGAGGTAAGGTTTTCGTATGGTTTAAATAAGGAATCAAAGTCCGTTTGAACCATCTGCAACTTTCGTGGTGCGTTGGGATGTTTAGAATAAAAGTCCGAAATCGCCTCTTTGGCTGACTTCAAGTGACCAGCGGGTTCCCAAGTACGATCTTCGTCTGAGTAACCCTTCTAGTGGATTAAATATTCGATATTTCCTCGTTTCAAACGAGAATCAACGATGTAGTCGATTTCATATTCCTCGTCGCCTTTCTCCGTCAATACCACAGGTCCCGGTTTATCTGCCTGTTGGCCCGGCAACCTTTCTTTATATGGCTTGACCCTGGAAACGTTTACGACAGGGTGGATAGACATAGAACGTGGGAGCTTGAGCTCGACCGCGTTCGTTCCGATTAATTTAATGATTTCGTATGGACCCAGCCATCGTTCCATAAGTTTCGCTGATTGCCTTGTCTGCCGCAAATTCAAATTCGTGGTTGACAACCAGACTTTCTGTCCCACTTCATAGGACATGTCAGAGCGGCGCTTGTCCGCTTGCTTCTTCATGGCTTCCTGAGCCTTCTCTAGATTGTCGTGAGCCTCCTTCAAGACTTGCTCGAAATCCTTGGCAAAGGCGGTAGCTGCCGGAGCTTTAGCGGCCGTAGGTTCTATTCCCATCCTGGGGGCGTAAGACCGCGTGAGAGTAAACGGGGACTTGCCCATTGCCGAATGCATACGATTATTATAGTTAAATTGCGCGAGACTGAGCCAGTCGCTCCAGCGGTTCTGCTCCTCGGCACAAAAGAGACGTAAATATTGCTGGAGGTCGCGATTGACCCTTTCGGTTTGCCCGTCCGTTTGCGGGTGGAAAGCGGTTGACATTTGCAACTCTATCTTCAGCATTTTTCCCAGATCTTTCATAACTTGAGCGGCGAACTGGGGGCCGCGATCCGAAAGAATGGACTGTGGAAGACCATGATGCTTCCACACGTGGTCTCGGTAAAGCTTTGCAGTGCCGAGTGACGTAATAGTTTTAGTCGTGGGAATAAACACGACTTCTTTTGAGAACCGATCTACGACCACTAGGATCGTGTCGAATCCATCGGAGATTGGCAGATCTGTAATAAAATCCGCGGAGACGTCCTGCCATGGGCCTTCCGGGATAGGGTTTGGTTTTAGTAAGCCGCCAGGTTGCGTGTTGGTCGGCTTCATCCGAGCGCATCGTTCGCATCGGGAACAATAGTCTTTAATTTGGGCGCGAATACCGTCCCAAAGATAATATCTGGAAACCAGTTCCAGTGTCTTCTCCGCTCCACCGTGTCCTGCTAACGTGGAGTCGTGGTATAAAGAGATAATATCCTGACGAAGGTTTCCCTCCTCAGGCACGTAGAATTTTCCGTTTATTGTAATGAGGCCGGTTTCGTCTACCGTATACCTCGTAAGGTCGCCTTCTAGGCTTCCGCGTATTTGCGCGTTCCTGACGCGTTCCAAAATCTTCTCTTCTTCTCCCTTAACGCGGGTAACTTCTGTGCGCTGCACACGTTCTGTGGGGATAAAGACGACGTCTCAGTTGTCGTTTTCGATGCCGATGGCGTGATCTTCTCTTCGGCTGAGAGCGTCGGCCTTTCCCATGGAAGTTCCCAGTTTCCGTACCAGGAGATAATCGAATCTAGATAAATATTGTGCCCATTGTGCCTGACGCCTGTTCAGGTTCTGGGACTTCATGAAATACTGGAGGTTTGCGTGATCGGTCCAGACCTCAAACTGGAACTTTGCGCCTTCTAGGTGGTGGCGCCATTGTTCTAAAGCCGTAATGATGGCTAGCATCTCCTTATCGGCGATGTTGGTGACCCTAATCAAATAATGACTAGGCCGTTATCACCAGATACTGACTTAGAGACAAGAATGAGTAGGGGAATCCCGACAAGAACTTGACTGAAGTTCTTGCGGTCTTTGCATTCAACTACTTATACGACGAGTACATGCGCACGGACCAACTGGCCGTGAGAGAGTAATTACGAGTATAGCTATAGTGTAATGGTAATTAAATAAACGTGTTCGCAGCGTGACTTCTGAGAAGCATCAGAATGGAAGAGAAGCATGCGGAGATTAACGTGGGAAAATGAAAAGAACCCTCAGGGTCTCAGGGTCGACGGAGATTAAATACACGTGTCTGGAGATCACACAGCAGATCCCAGCAGAGCCATTCCATGAGAAGGGCGCACAGCAGCCTCGTTACTCAGTGGAGATGTCACGTGACCTGGTCTCGTGATCCGTTAACTTAGGGGTTAATCACGTGATCGTGAGAAAAAGAAAATAAAAGAAAAGAAAAATAGTGTTCGTAACATTACCCCCCTTCTATGGGTCGACTTCCAGGCGATCCCAATGAATACCTGAAGTAGAGGTAAGGTTTTCGTATGGTTTAAATAAAGAATCGAAGTCCGTTTGTATCATCCGCAACTTTCGTGGTGCGTTGGGATGCTTCGAATAAAAATCAGAAATTGCCTCTTTCGAGGACTTGAGATGTCCAGCGGGTTCCCAGGTACGATCTTCGTCTGAGTAACCCTTCCAGTGGATTAAATATTTGATATTACCTCGCTTCAAGCGAGAGTCGACGATATAATCGACTTCGTACTCCTCGTCGCCTTCCTCCGTCAATACCACTGGTCCCGGTTTATCTGCCCGTTGGCCTGGCAACCTTTCTTTATATGGCTTGACCCTGGAAACATTGACGACAGGGTGAATAGATATAGAACGTGGGAGTTTCAACTTGACCGCGTTCGTTCCAATAAGCTTAATGATTTCGTATGGACCCAGCCATCTTTCCGTGAGTTTCGCTGATTGCCGTGTTTGCCACAAATTCAAATTCGCGGTTGACAACCAGACCTTTTGTCCTACTTCATAAGTTACGTCAGAGCGGCGTTTATCCGCTTGCTTCTTCATGGCTTCCTGAGCCTTCTCTAGGTTGTCGTGAGCCTCCTTCAAGACTTGCTCGAAATCCTTGGCAAAGGCGGTAGCTGCCGGAGCTTTAGTGGCCGTGGGTTCAATTCCCATGCGTGGAGCATACGACCATGTGAGAGTAAACGGGGACTTGCCCGTTGCTGAATGCATATGATTATTATAGTTAAATTGCACGAGACTAAGCCAATCGCTCCAGCGATGCTGTTCTTCAGCGCAAAAGAGTCGTAAATATTGTTGAAGGTCATGGTTGACCCTTTCTGTTTGCCCGTCCGTCTGCGGGTGGAAAGCGGTTGACATCCGCAACTCTATCTTCAACATCTTTCCCAGATCTTTCATTACCTGAGCAGCGAACTGGGGGCCGCGATCCGAAAGAATGGAGTTAGGAAGTCCATGATGCTTCCAAACGTGGTCTCGGTAGAGTTTTGCCGTGCTGAGAGACGTAATAGTTTTAGTGGTGGGAATAAATACCACTTCTTTTGAGAAACGATCTACGATCACTAGGATCGTGTCGAATCCATCTGAGATTGGCAGATCCATAATAAAATCCGCGGAGACGTCCTGCCATGGGCCTTCCGGGATAGGGTTTGGTTTTAATAAGCCGCCAGGTTGCGTGTTGGTCGGCTTCATCCGAGTGCATCGTTCGCATCAGGAACAATAATCCTTAACTTGGGCGCGAATACCGTCCCAAAGGTAATATCTGGAAACCAGTTCCAATGTCTTCTCTGCTCCACCGTGTCCTGCCAAGGTGGAGTCGTGGTATAAAGAAATAATATCCTGTTGAAGGCGTTCCTCCTCAGGCACGTAGATTTTTCCTTGTATAGTAATGAGGCCGGCTTTGTCTACCGTATACCTCATAAGATCGCCCTCTAGGCTTCCACGTATTTGCGCGTTCCTGACGCGTTCCAAAATCTTCTCTTCTTCTCCCTTAACGCGGGTAACTTCTGTGCGCTGCACACGTTCTGCAGGGATAAATACGACGTCTCGATTATCATTTTCAATGCTGACAGCGTGATCTTCTCTTCTGCTGAGAGCGTCGGCCTTTCCCATGGAAGTTCCCGGTTTTTGTACCAGGAGGTAGTCGAATCTAGATAAATATTGTGCCCATCGTGCCTGACGCCTGTTCAGGTTCTGGGACTTCATGAAATATTGGAGGTTTGCATGATCTGTCCAGACCTCAAACTGGAATCTTGCGCCTTCTAAGTGGTGGCGCCATTGTTCTAAAGCTGTAATGATGGCTAGCATCTCCTTATCGGCGATAGGATAATTACGTTGTTCCGGTGACATGCTGTGGGAAGAAAAGGCCACCGGATGCCACTTTCCTTCCTTTTCAATAGATAAGACGGCGCCCGTCACGTAATCCGAAGCGTCGCATTCAACCCTGAACTTGCAGTCGTTGTTGGGGTAAGCGAGCACGGGGGCCGTGGTGAAACTTTTCTTTAGCGTGTCAAACACGTGTTGTTCTCGCTGCGTCCAGCGCCATGCGTAATCTTTCTTCGTCAAGTCGTTAAGCGGTCTAGCCACTTGCGCGTAGTCCTTGATGAAGCGGCGATAGAAGTTCGCCAAACCTTGGAAGCTTCTCACTCCCTTGACGTTTGTGGGCGTGGGCCACTCCGTAATAGCTTTAACCTTCGAAGGGTCCATTTTAATCCCTTCCGAAGATACGATCATTCCAAGGAAGTCGACTTCCTTGACCGAAAAGTTACATTTCTCGGGTTTTATAAATAGATCGTTTTCTTCGAGCCTGCGAAGTACTTCCATTATGATCCGGTCGTGTTCTTCCTGATCGTCCGTTTTTGTAAATATCAGGATATCGTCAATATATACTACAACAACTCCCTGCATATCGCCAAAGATATCGTTCATCATGTTTTGAAACGTTGCAGGCGAGTTACATAATCCGAAGAACATTACGAGGGGTTCGAAAGAGCCTCGGTGGCATGTGAACGCTGCCTTCCATTCGTCTCCTTCTTTCATTCGGATATTATTGTATCCCCATCGTAAGTCCATTTTCGTAAATAATTTAGATCCCTTTAATCGGTCTACGAGTTGGGAGATAAGGGGAAGTGGGTAATTGTTCTTTACAGTCCACTCGTTTAGATATCGGTAGTCCTGTACCATACGTTTCTTTCCGTCTTTCTTTGGAACAAAGAACACGGGTGACGTTTGAGGGGACTTGGAGGGTCGAATATAACCCTTTCTGAGTTGCTCGTCGATGAACGTATCTACTTCCAAACGTTCAGTCTCAGATAAGGGGTAGATCTTACCTTTTCGGGGTTGGAACCTCTCCTTCGTGTCAATCCCATGGTCCCATGCCTTTCTCTTGGGCATTCGTTCCGAAGTCTGCTTCGAGAAGACTTTTAAATATTTATGGTATTGTCGAGGTACCATTTCCTCGACGGTCTTTTCTTTAGGTTTAGGAGATTCAATCTCCTGCTTCTTGATACGTGTGTAAATGAAGGGCATCTCGTTTAACTCCTTCTCTTCTAGGGTGCGGAGGAAAATGGGTCGGTCGGATAATAGATAACAAGTCCGAGGGCAACGTGTGAGCTTGACAGCGCCTGTCTGCCAATTTATCTCAGGGTTATGCTTCGAAAGCCACGTGTAACCCAAAATTAAAGGAGTTTTGCCGAGATCGGTAACTTCGGCAGTGATCTTCTCACGATGACCTTTGTAGTCGATAATTAACTCCACGGTGTGGGTGATATTACCAGCGGAATTCTTGGTTTTATCCACGTTGAACACAGGTATGGACGTCGCCAACTTGGTCAAAGGGAACTTTTTCTCTTGTGCCCAGACTCGATCAATGAAGACGCCGTTTGCGCCAGAGTCTAAGAGGGCCTTTGCTTCATGCATATTATACTTGGTGGTCGAAGCGGAGACCTTAATGTCCAAGTTGATCTCTTGCCGTGGACGAAGAGATCGGATCACGATTCGTTCTGGGGTTTTATAGATAGAGGTGGAAGACGTAATATTTTTTTCTTTTTTATAATCGGAATTAAGTACAGGTATACACCTGCCGAGCTGAGAGATCTCAGACCCCGATTCATTTTCTATAGATAAAGAAGATGACAACGTGGGAGAAAATGTCCTATCTTGGGTGTTGAAGAACTCGTGTTCCTCTTCACCGTAATCGATGCTAAGTAAACTAAAAGAATTGTTTGTGGAAAATTTAGTAACCACATGATCACCCGGATTAATCATGCGGCGTTCCCTTTTCCCTTCCGCTCCGTCTCCAGAACATCTGCAAAGTAGGCCTTCATGGCCTCGAAATCATGCCCGTACATCTGCTGCACAGCGCGCCGTTTCTTCACCGATTCGGACTCGCCTTCCGAATCACTACCTTCTTCGCCAGACTGGGTCTGACGGACCTTACGGCGTTTGGAGCATTTCATTGAGTGTCCTCCTCTGAGGAAGTGGCACTCAGGGCATTCCTTTTTGGGCTTCTTGCAGTCCCTTGCTAAATGTGGGCCTCCGCAGTTGAAACAGCGACCCTTCTTCATTTCGCCGATGTCCATCGGCTCGCCTCGTCCTCCGTACGTTTTTGTGGCTCCTTCTCGGGAGGAACCGGCTTGTCCTTGGCTACGTGCATTTTTATCCCAGACGCGCCCCTGGTTGTTCCTCATGGCGAAGGCCTCGATGAGGTTGCCTTGTTCACGGATCATCTTGACATACTCCGTGACAGTAGATTGCCGGCAGTTGTTGAAAAATATTTGCTCCATAACGTCCCGGCAAACGTTTTTCTTGAGGAGGTAACACCCGAAGGCATCACCGGCGTTGGCTTCTTCATACAGCGCCAACCATTCTGTAAGGAAGGATTCAATCCTTCTGTTTCCTTGTTCAAAGCGCTGCAATTTCTGCCGTGCGATGTCTTCTCCATTTCCTGTCTGGAATCGGTCCGTCAGGAGCTTCTCCAATGCTATGGCGTCGGGCCAGCCGTGCCGAGATCCTTTCATTAATTCACGTAATTTGACGTGAGCCCACATGGCCACGCCATTCTTGTCTTGGCCATCCTTAATGCCGAGTCAGGTAAGGGTGGCGATGGTCTTCTCCTTGTTCGTGGGAAAACCTTCTTCATTGACGATGAGGTAAAGGGACATCTTTGTCCACCAGTCCTCAAACTTATTATATGACCCATTGTATAGTCCCGGGTCAGGGACAACTTCAACCCTTTTTGTCACCTTAGTTTTGGAGGCGACGCCGGGTGCTTCTCTTAGAGCCCGAAGCTCTGCTTGCAGCGAGACGATGATGGTCTCGAGCTGATCTATTCTTTGTTCCTCCTCCATTGCTTATGAGAGTGGGGAGGCGGGAGGGTTTGCGAAGGAGGTGTCGGGGTCGGAGAGAACAGATGTATCAGGAGGGAGGAGTTTTCTTGTTGAGGTCAGTTGACCAATTACGTAAGAAGTCATCAAATAAGGACCCGTTGGCCCAAGGGATGATTTCGGAGTTGATAAACTCGATGAGCTTCTCGGTTACTTCTACTGATCCAGCTCGCATGAAGTCGATGCTAAAAATAAAACTTGCTCTGGGAGGACAAACTCACTCCACCAGAGGGAAACGCTCAGGTCAATAACCTTCCTGACACGTATGAAACGATAGAGCACACCCCCACAGCGGGAAGAGAGGGCTAACGCTCTTGCGGACGTCACAGGTGATCCGTGAACCTGCCTCGTGTAGCGTCGACGAGGATACGGACGGTTAGACACTCAACCGACAATGGGGGCTAGTGCACTATGCCCGGTAGCAACTTTATCCTAATTTATGACGGCGGACGACCGTATAGACAAATATTTGCCCGGTATTCTACCGTCTCGTTTCTGTCCTGAGGGGGACTGGCTTAGAACGTAGGTATAGAGTGATGATAAGAGGTGGATAACGGGGTAGTGAGAATAGTCAAGTTCTAATGTTGGCGACCCTAATCAAATAATGACTAGGCCGTTATCACCAGATACTGACTTAGAGACAAGAATGAGTAGGGGAATCCCGACAAGAACTTGACTGAAGTTCTTGCGGTCTTTGCATTCAACTACTTATACGACGAGTACATGCGCACGGACCAACTGGCCGTGAGAGAGTAATTACGAGTATAGCTATAGTGTAACGGTAATTAAATAAACGTGTTCGCAGCGTGACTTCTGAGAAGCATCAGAATGGAAGAGAAGCATGCGGAGATTAACGTGGGAAAATGAAAAGAACCCTCAGGGTCTCAGGGTCAATGGAGATTAAATACACGTGTCCGGAGATCGCACAGCAGATCCCAGCAGAGCCATTCCATGAGAAGGGCGCACAGCAGCCTCGTTACTCAGTGGAGATGTCACGTGACCTGGTCTCGTGATCCGTTAACTTAGGGGTTAATCACGTGATCGTGAGAAA
>JBBPUO010000540.1:0-12792 GCA_038094755.1 Caloboletus firmus | reverse complement strand
CTTCAAATTTCTCTTTGCCATCTATTAATTCCAGGGGAGGCACAGGGAAGTTCTGTCCATATATTGGATTTTCATGGTAAGGGGAAAGAAGGGATGTGTGGAATACTGGGTGGATTTTCCATGTTTTTAGAAGACAGAGTTGGTAGGTGAGGGAGAATAGTACCTTGGTGATAATAAAGGGGCCTTCTCACTTAGTGGTGAACTTAGGATTGGCTACTGACCATTTTAGATTCTTTCCTTCCAGCCAAACACAGTTGCCCTTTTTGAAAGGGGAGAAAGCTTTTCATGAACAGGTGTTCATGACTCGTCAAACTGGTTCATGAACAGCTAACACCTCACTGCAGGTGAGGGAGAACTTCTTTAACCTTATCTTGACTGCAGGGTTAGAGGTATCAGTGATCACTGAGGGAAGGGTGCAGGGTTCATATCCCATCATGAGGTAACATGGGGATTGGCAGGTGACTGAATGGGGGTAGTGGTTATGGGTAAATTTGGCTTGGGAGATTGAACCAGCCCAGGTTGTAGGGTGATCACTACAGAAGATGTGAAGGTAGGTTTCAACTTCTTGATTGACATGTTCTGTTTTCCCATTGATCTGAGGGTAATAAGCAGTAGAAAGGGAAAGGTTATACTTCAAGAGTTTTCCTAATTCCTTGGCAAAAGAGAAGGCAAATTAAGGTCCTCTATCAGAAATAATTTTATCATATAACCTGAATCAGAGATAAACTTTGTGAAAGAAGAGCATTGCGATTCCTTCTGTAGTGACTGTTGACTTGGTGGGGCAAAGAATTACTCCCTTAGTAAGCCCATGGTTAACCATGACCAAAAGGGCATTGAAGCTGGAGAAAGATGGGAGACTAGTGATAAGGTCATAGGAGAGTTGCTGAAAAGGTCAGGAGGAGCAAGAGGGAATGCCAGAGAGAGGCAGTGAGGTAGAATGGGCATTAACCTTGTTTTGTTGATATATGGCATATCCTTCCACAAACAAGCAGATAAAGGAAGCAAGGCCTGGCTATCAAAACTCAGCTGAAACCAATTAACAGGTCTTAAGGAAGCCAGGGTAGCCAGCAGAAGGGTGATCATGGCACTGTGAGATAACGCCACAGCAAAGGGAGCTGGTGGGAGAAATGTAGACCCAGCTGCAGTAGAGTAGAATACCTTCCACAGATTGCCAATTGGCCAGGCAGGAGTGCAAGGCAGATGGAACATCATCCTAGATGGACTGGAGAGCCTGCAGGACCAAAGGGTTCCCAGAGGAGGCACTGGAGATACAAGAGTATAGGGCAGGGTCAATGAGGTTAACAAACAAGGATGGGGGAAGGAGGGTGATGCTGGAGTTATTGGAGTCCTCTCCCTAGAGGTTAGGGTGATGGGAAAGGGTGTCAGGACCAGCAAGAAGCTTGCCCAGGACATGGACAAGCCACAGGTCAAAGTCTGTGAAATTAAGGAGCCAATGGGCTTGGCAACAATTGAGAATCTGAGGAGAGTGAAATAATGTGAGATTCTTATGGTCTGTGAAGATCTGTACCAGGTAGATGGTGCCATGCAGGTAGTGACACCATACTTTGAGGGCACAGAGGATAGCAAGCAGCTTATGGTCATAGATATTATAGTTCCACTCTGCTGGGGAAAAGGACTGGGATAAGTAGGAGCAGGGATGCCAATTACCATTTGTATCAGTTTGGAGTAGAATTATGCCAGAGACAAATTTTGAGACATTGGTGGCAATTGTAAATAGAGCAGAGAGATCAGGGAGTTGGAGAACCAGGTAAGTGAGAAAGAGTTACTTGAGGTGGTTGAAGGCTTCTTGACATTGCAGTATCCAATTCCATGGACAGGTCTTCTTGGTGAGGTCAAGGAGAGGTCAGGCAACATTGGAGTAGTCAGGAATGAAGCAACAATAGAAATTGGCAAACTCTAAGAATGAGCAAATATCTTTTACCTTGGCTGGTGTGGGCCATTTGACAATTCCTTCCAGCTTGACCAGGTCCATGGCCAGCTGACCAGGATAAATGATCATACCCAGATATTCTACCTTGGTGGCAGTGAAGGTACACTTCTCCAATTTGAGGTAGAGATCTAATTCTTTCATCTACTGGAGAATCCATTTGGTTCATTCTTCATGGGTGGTGGCATCTGGGAAGAAGGTGAGAAGATTATCCATATAGATTACCAGCCATTCCTCAGCTATCATATTCTGGAAGGAGTTGTGTATGAACTATTGAAAAGTTGCTGGGGAGTTAGACAAGCCAAAGAACATAACTATTGGTTCAAATAAGCCTTTATGTGTGATAAAGGCTACCTTCCATTGATGTCCATCCTTAATTTGGATATTGTTGTAATCCCATTGGATGTCAAACTTGGTAAAAAGTTTAGCATCATGTAGTTTATCCATGAGGTCAGAAACAAGGGAAAGAGGATAAGCATCTCAAATGGTATGTTCATTGATGTAATGATAGTCTTGGCAGGGTCAAAGTTTCCTGTCCTTCTTTTTGATGAAGAAAAAAGGAGAGGCTTGTGGGAAATTGGATGGGTGGATCTTTCTAGACTTCAGATTTTCATCAAGGAAGTCTTTGGTGGCTTTTCACTCCTCTGGATTGAGAGGGTACACTTTCCCAATATTTGGAATAAACGATTTGTCAAGGATGATCTCATGGTCATAGGGTCTAGATGGAGGAACATGGTTAGTAGCTTCCTTAGAGAAGATGGAAGAGAATCAAGGGTATTCCTCAGGAAGGGTAGCTTTAGATTTAGTCTTTTCTGCTTCGGCAGCTAACTCAGTGGCTATTGTAAGCTTGGCTACATAAGGGGAGCTGAATGGGGAAAAGTGATTGCCATAACATGTGATCTGGTAGATGTGATGATTCTGAAGGGTGCACTATAGGAATTGATTCTCATTTTCATGTTACAGGTAGGAGTACAGATGCTGGTCTGTGATCTGGTTAACTTGTCAATGTTTTGGAGAAGGGGATGGCATGGGTTGCTGTACTGTGTAGTGGTTGTTATGCCACTTAAGCTCTAGGAGGTGTTTCTCATAAAGGGCCTTCAATTCATCAGTCATTTCTTGGAGGGTTAACATCTGTTGAACCCAATTGATGATAGGGTTGGTCTTTTGAAGCCATAGGAATCCTAGGATAATGTTCTTGTCCCCACATGTGAGAATATGGAACAATATGGAGTGGCAGAGTCCATTGATGGAAATGAAGAGAGTGTAGGAATGGGTTACTTTTCCATTGGCATTATGAGAGAAATCTGCATTTTGGGCAAAGAAAGGTTAGGTGAGTTTCTGGAGAGGTAATTGTTATGAACACTATTTTTCTTTCTTTTATTTTTCTTTTCTCACAATCACATGATGTATCATGTGATTAACCCCAAAGTTAACAGATCACAAGACCAGATCATGTGACGTTCTGACTTAGAGTAATGAGGCTACTATGCACCCTTCTCTACAGAATGGCTCTATTGGGATCTGCTGTGCGATCTCTGGACACATGTATTTAATCTCTGTTGACCCTGAGACCCTGGTGGTTCTTATTCTCACATTCATCTCCACATGCTTCTCTTCCATTCTGATGCTTCTCAGAAGTCATGCCATAAATACATTTATTTAATTACCATTGATACTTTAACCACATTCGTAATTACACTCACATGGCCTGTTGGTCTGTGTGCATCTTGTAAAATGTATATATAGTCTGAATGCACACTGCAAGAACTCAGTCAAGTTCTTGTCGGAATTCTCCTACATTATTGCTTGTCTCTAAGTTAGTATCTGGTAGTAATAGTCTAGTCTTTATTAGGTTAGGGTCACCAACATTAGAACTTGACTATTCTCCACTATCTCATTATCACCTCTTTTTATCTTTCCACATCTCCTACACCAGTCCCCCTCAGGACAGAACTGAGCTGGTAGAATACCAGGCAAATATTCATCTATATGGTCATCCACTGTCAATAAGGATAAAGTTGCTACTGGGCATAGTGCACTAGCCTCCATTGTCCATTGAGTGCCTAACAGTCCATACCCTCTTGATGCTACATGAACCAGGTTCATGGAACACCTGTGATATCTGTAGAGTGATAGCCTTCTCTTCCTGGTGCGGAGGTGTGCTCATCTGTTTCATACATGATAAGTAGGCTGTTGCCTTATACGTTCTCTTCAGTAGAGTGAGTTTGTCCTCTCAAAGCAAGTTTTTATTTCAGAAAGTACTCTATGTGAGCAGGATCAGCCGAAGTAGCCGAAACCCTCCTTATGTTCATCAACACAGAAATCCAACCTTGGGCAAATGGTAGCCCCTATAATGACTTCCTAAGAAACTGATCAATGGATCTAGAAAAAACAATTCCTTCTTCTTGATACTCCCATTCCCTCCAACCTTTCCATATCCTCCATCATTCTTCCCACACCCCTAAGACAATAACTAATCAAGATGGAGGAAGAATTGCATGTTAACCAGCTTGAAATGCTCATCATCACACTACAAGCAGAGCTAAGGGCTCTAAAAGAATCACCAAATGTGGCAGCCGAAACTAAGGTAACCAAAAGGGTTGAAGTCATCCCTGACCTGGGACTTTATGATGGGTTATACAACAAGTTCGAGGACTGGTGGACAAAGATGTCCCTTTATCTCATAGTTAATGAAGAAGGTTTTCCCAGCAATAAGAAGAAAACAATTGCCATCCTCACCTGTCTTGGGGTCAAGGATGGCCAAGACAAGAATGGCATGGCCATGTGGGCCTGTGTCAAATTACAAAGTCTAATGAAAGGATCCTAGCACAGCTGGCCAGATTTAATAGTGCTAGAAGCCATGATAATGGAATGATTCCATATAGGAAACGGCAAGGACATGGCCTGCCAAAAATTACAATACTTTAAACAAGGAAGCAGATGAATCAAGACCTTTCTAACAGAATAGTTGGCTCTCTACAAAGAAGCAGCAGTTGGTGACACCTTCAGCTGCTACCTCCTCAAAAAGAATGTCTGCCACGAGATCATGGAACAGATCTTCTTCAACAATAGAAGACAAAGTACTGTAGTGGACTATGTAAAAATGATTCATGAGCAAGGTAACTTGATCGAAGCCTTTGCTCTCTGCAACAACAACCAGGGGTGCATCTGGAATAACAATGCACATAATCAAGGACAAGCTGGCTCTTCCTGAGAAGATGCTGCAAAGATGTATGGTGGCTGAGGAGAGCCAATGGACATAGGTGAAGTCCAAAAGGGATGCTGCTTCAATTGTGGCAGTCCCCATCTCACCAAGAACTGTCCAAAGCCCAAGAAGGAGTGTAGCAAATGCCACTTCCTTGGAGGTAGCCACTTCCACAATTGTAAATGTTGCAAGATCTGCCAAACCTGAACTGGCGAAGAAGAAGAGGAAGGTTTGGACTCTGACCACAAAAAGCAAGTGGCACAGGTAAGTCTGGATTCAGCAAAAAAGGAGCATGCCATCCGCCAAATGTATGGCAATGATTTTGAGACCATGAAGGTCTACTTTGCAGATGTTCTGGAAGTGGAACGAAAGGGAAAAGGCAAAGCTGCATGATCAATCTGGGTAATCACATGGCCACGGACCTTAATACAAAAAATTCTTTTAGTATACTTAGCATTGAATATGGTGAAGAGGAACATGAGTTCTTCAACACCCAAGATAGGACAATTTCTTCCACAATATCTACTATATCTATAGAAAACAAATTGGGGTCTGAGACTTCTCAGCTCAGCAGGCATATACCTGTGCTTAATTCTGATTACAAAAAAGAAAAAAATATTACATCATTATCTATCTATGAAACCCTGGAAAGAATCATTATCAGATCTCTATGCCCATGCCAAGAGATCAACTTGGATATTAAGGTCTTCACTTCGACCTCCAAGTATTCCATGAAGGAAGCAAAGGCTCTCCTTGACTCTAGTGCAAATGGCATCTTCCTAGATTGAGTCTAGGCACAAGAAAAGAAAATTCTCCTGACAAAGTTGTCGACCTCCATACCAGTGTTTAACATGGATAGAACCAAGAACTCCACTGGCAATATTACTCACACTGTGGAATTAATTATTGACTACAATGGTCATAGGGAGAAGATAATGGCTGAAGTAACCAACCTTGGCAAAAATCCTATTATTTTGGGCTACACATGGCTCTCGAAGCACAACCCTGAGATCAATTGGCAGACAGGCACTGTCAAACTCATGTGTTGTTCATGCATGTGCTATCTATTATCTGACCAACCCGTTTTCCTCCAAGCACTAGAAAAACAGGAGTTAAATGACATGCCATTCATTTATGCTTGTATCAAGAAACAGGAGATTGAAGCTCCTACACCTAAAGGAAAGACCACTGAAGAAATGGTACCTTGGCAATACCACAAATATTTAAAAGTCTTTAGCAAACAAGTCTCAGAATGAATGCCTGAAAGGAAGGCCTGGGACCACAGAATCAACACAAAGGAAGGATTTCAACCAAGAAAAGGTATATCCAACCTTCGAGGTCCCCTCAAACATCACCCATGTTCTTTGTACCAAAGAAAGATGGAAAGAAGTGTATGGTACAGGACTACTGCTATTTAAACAAGTGGACCATTAAGAACAACTACCTGCTCCCCCTAATCTCCCAACTTGTTTATTGCCTAAAAGGAGCTAAATTATTTATAAAAATGGACTTACGTTGGGATTATAACAATATACATATGAAGAAAGGTGACGAGTGGAAAGCTACTTTTACATGTCATCGAGGATTCTTCAAACCCCTTGTTATGTTTTCCAGACTTTGCAACTCATCTGCTATATTCCAAAACATGATGAACAACATCTTTGGTGATATATAGGGAGTTATTATAGTATATATAGATGACATCCTTATCTTCATGAAAACAGACAATCAAGAAGAACATGATAGGATTATCATGGAAGTGCTTTGCAGGCTCGAAGAAAACAACCTATTTATTAAATCTGAGAAATGTAACTTTTCGGTCAAGGAAGTTGACTTCCTTGGAATGATCATCACCTCGAAAGGGATCAAGATAGACCCTTCTAAGGTTAAAGCTATTATGGAGTGGCCCATGCCCACCAATGTAAAGGAAGTAAGAAGCTTCCAGGGCTTGGCAAACTTCTACTGCCACTTTATCAAGGACTACACGCAGGTGGCTAGACCACTCAACGACTTGACGAAGAAGGACTACACATGGTGCTGGACACCATGAGAACAACATGCGTTTGATATGCTAAAGAAAAGTTTTACAATGGCCTCCATTCTCACCTATCCCAATAATGATTGCAAATTCCAAGTTGAATGTGATGCTTTGGATTATGCAACGGGTACCATACTATCTATAGAAAAGGAAGGAAAATGGCATCTGGTGGCCTTTTCTTCTCACAGCATGTTACCGGAACAATGTAATTATCCCATTGCTGATAAGGAGATGCTGGCCATCATTACAGCCTTAGAGCAGTGGTGACACCACCTTGAAGGTGCCAAGTTCCAGTTTGAGATCTGGACAGATCATGCAAACCTCCAATATTTTATAAAGTCCCAAAACCTAAATTGATACCAGGCACATTGGGCACAATATTTATCTAGATTCGACTATCTCCTGGTACATAAACCGGGAACTTCCATGGGAAAAGCTGATGCTCTCAGCCAAAGAGAAGATCACACAATCAGCATCAAGAATGACAATAAGGATGTTGTCTTTATTCCCCCTGAACATGTACAACGAATGGAAGTTACCCACATTAAAGGAGAAGAAGAAAAGATTCTTGCTCACATCAGGAATGCTCAAATATGCAGAAGCCTAGAAGGCAACTTAACAAGGTACACAGTGGATGAAACTGGCCTTATAACAATAAAAGGAAAAATCTACATGCCTAAGGAGGAGAATCTCCATTAGGATATTATTTCTTTATACCATGACTCCACACTAGCCAGACACAGTGGAGCTGAGAAAACAATGGAACTGGTTTCCCAATATTACCTCTGGGACAGCCTTTGTGTCCAGATTAAAAATTATTGCTCCCAATGTGAACATTGTGCTCGGATGAAGCTGACCAATACTCAACCTGGCAGCTTATTAAAACCAAATCCAATCCTGGAAGGCCCATAGCAGGATGTCTCCATGGATTTCATCACAGATCTGCCAATCTCTGACAGTTTTGACTTGATCCTAGTGGTCGTTAATTGATTCTCAAAAGAAGTGGTATTTATTCCCACCACTAAAACTATCATGTCCCTTGGAACAGCTAGACTTTACCAAGATCACATATGGAAGCATCGTGGTCTTCCAAACTCCATTCTTTTAGATTACAGCCCCCAGTTCACTGCTTAAATTATGAAAGATCTGGGAAAGATGTTGAAGATAGAATTGCAGATATCAACTGCTTTCTACCCACAAATGGATGGACAAACAGAAAGGGTCAACTGTGACCTTCAACAATATTTATGTTTATTCTGCACAGAAAAACAGACTTGCTGGAGCAAATGGCTCAGTCTTGCATAGTTTAATTATAATAACCAAATGCACTCCACAACAGGCAAGTCTCTATTTACTCTTATGTGATCATATGCTCCATGCATGGGAATTGAACCCACGATCACTGAAGCTCTGGCAGCTATGTCATTTGCCAAGGATTTCGAGCAAGTCTTGAAGGAGGCATGAGAAAACTTAGAAAAAACCCAAAAACAAATAAAGGCTTAGGTGGATAAACACCACTCTGATGTAACTTATGAAGTAGGGCAGAAAGTCTGGCTCTTAACTGCTCATTTGAATTTGTGGCAAATGTATTAATCAGCCAAGCTTATAGAACGCTGGCTGGGCTCCTATGAAATCATTAAATTTATTGGAACAAATGCGGTCAAGCTTAAGCTCCCACGTTCTATGACTATTCATTCTATCATCAATGTTTCCAGGGTTAAACTGTACAAGAAAAGATTACCAGGCCAATAGACAGACAAACCAGGACCTGTGGTAATAACAGAGGAAGGTAATGAGGAATACAAAGTCAACTATGTCATTGACTCCTGTTTGAAACAGGGCAACATTGAATATTTAATTCATTGGAAAGGTTACTCAAATGAAGATCATACCTGGGAACCAAAAGGACATTTAACATCAGCTGAAGAAGCCATAAAGGACTTTCATTCTTCGCACCCAAATGCACTGCAAAAGTTGCAGATGATGCAAACAACCTTTGATTCTTTATTTAAACCTTATGAAAACCTTACTATCTCTTCAGGTCCTCATTGGGATTGCCTGGAAGTTGACCCATAGAAGGGGGGTAATGTTATGAACACTATTTTTCTTTCTTTTATTTTTCTTTTCTCACAATCATGTGATGTATCATGTGATTAACCCCTAAGTTAACAGATCACAAGACCAGATCATGTGATGTTCTAACTTAGAGTAATGAGGCTGCTGTGTGCCCTTCTCTATGGAATGGCTCTGCTGGGATCCGCTGTGCGATCTCCAGACATGTGTATTTAATCTCTGTCGATCCTGAGACCCTGGTGGTTCTTATTCTCATGTTTATCTCTGTGTGCTTCTCTTCCATTCTGATGCTTCTCAGAAGTCATGCCGTAAACACATTTATTTAATTACCATTGATACTTTAACCACATTCATAATTACGCTCACATGGCCTGTTGATCTGTGTACATCTTGTAAAATGTATATATAGTCTGAATGCATACTGCAAGAACTCAGTCAAGTTCTTGTTGGGATTCCCCTACATTATTGCTTGTCTCTAAGTCAGTATCTGGTGGTAATGGCCTAGTCTTTATTAGGTTAGGGTCGCCAACAGTAATTGATGGTGTTGGGTGAAATGCTGATCTATGCAGTTGATCTGTGCTCCACTGTCTATGAGAGCAGTGGAGTCAACAACTTTTAGTGAATGTGAGAGTATAATGATTTGAATGGGGATATGCATATTGTTAGAAGATTGTACAGTTACATTCTTGATGGAAGGGGAAACTTGCATCAAAGGGGTTTCCTGCTTTAAAAATCCAAGGGGGCTATGTCTTTCTCCTCCTCTTTGTCATTCTCTACATCAATCAGATTTGGGATTCTCTCTCCCTTGCTAACATTCTGGATCCATTTTCTGTTGGTCACATTGAATAAAGAGGGGAAACTAGGGCAGGTTGTGCTGAGATGTCTGGGTTTGTGACACCAGAAGCAAAGCTTCTTTTAAATGCAACATTTTCACTCATCAGGAGTGAGTTTCCCTACTCATACAGCATCTATATCCATCACATTAGGGTCCTGAGGGGTCTCCTTGGATTTTGACAGGGTAAAATGGTAATAGGTTCCCTGGTTACCATGGTGATGCTCTATTTCTTTAGCATGGTCCCACTGTGTGTTAAAATAGATGGCTTTCTCATACCACTCAGTTACTATAGAAAGCTTCTTATCCATGGTAATGATACAGTGCATGAGCCAAGTGGGAAGACTGGCTGAGTAGTAACTGATAAGAACATTGTCATTGGTGATCTGAGAGAGAGCAACTTTGTTCTTGAATTTGAGGGTATAGACATCCAAGGATAACTTCTTGGAAACCTCAGTGGTAAAGAGCCACACAATGGTGTTGATGATGGTGTCAGTGATTTTAAAGGCTTTATCAAAAGCCTGAATGAAGTCAGTGAATGGCCCCAAGGTTACATGAGTCCCAGAAATAGCTTTGATTCAGAATGTGATTGCCCAGTCTATGGCTGTTCCCTTGGTCATGTAGGAGAGAGTGAATACTATCCTCTTGCTGTCATCATTATAGATGTCCTGGTTCACGTGGAGGTACAACTGGACTGAGTTGATCCAGTTAGAAGTAGTAGTGAAGGATCTGTCATAGTGTTTGGGGATGGTAATGTGGAGTTCTGTAGGTTTGTGGTGGGACATGGTAGGGAAAGAAGACAAAGGGGGTGGTGGTGGGGGTAGATGCAAAGAGCTGGGTATGGGATTTACAGGGAAGAGGGGTGGCTGGGTGTTGATTGGAGTTGGTGACAGTGAAGTGGGGATTCAAGAGAGATAAAGCGCTGCTAAGAGGTTGTGGAAGAGATCAAGGATAGGGTCTGGGGCCCTAAAAGTAGGGTCAAGATTGACATTTAGATCAACGTTAGACTCAGGTATGGTAGTGTATTGCTCAGGGGTATTATCAAGGTCAAAGAGCTCCTTGTTGTTGGCACCATCATGAAAGGCACACTATCAACTGAGATTTGAGGACAATATGGTGGGAGACTATAATAGAGATAGCTCCTAGAATATGTTAGACCTTTTGTTACACTTGGCCTGGGTAAGGTCAAGTGTAGACTCAAATGACAAGGGTACCCTATGGCAGAGGATCAAGGTCAAGGAAGTCAAGTGGTAGCTCAACAATATGAGGTTTCAAGGGGATTGAGTGATAGCTCAATGACAAGAGGTACCAAGTGATAGCTTGGTAATGTAGAGGTTCAAACAGTAGTTCAACAAGGTTGGCCAGAGGTTAAGTGGCCCAAGGGATACAAGGGGCAGTATACACTCAGAAGTAGTATAAAGACTTGTGAGAGAAGGACAAATGGAAGTTAGATTGAGTAGGTCTAATGTAAGGAACATGATAGCCTACTAGTCTATTTATATATGAAATGGGAAATGAAGATGGCCAAGTGATAGAAGGTAATAAAATGAAGAAGAACACTTAGTCACCATATGGGCACAGGGTGTGGAAGAAGATCTGGGATATAGGGTATGAAAGAAGATCTGGAAGATCTGGGACACAGGGTGTCAAAGAAGATCAGAAGCAGAAGAAGGGAAATAACTAAGGCATGGGAGTGTTTAATCATGTGATCTCATAGAGTTAGGGATTTTCATAGGTAGAGAAGGCAAAAGGAGAAACATAGTGAAGAGGAAAAAGAGTCATAACATAGTTGAAGGAATCCTAAAGTTTGGAGGAGGTTCTCTCATAATGTGGAAGTGTATGACTTGGCAGGGAGTTGGCTATGCTGCCAAGATTGATGATAGGATGAATGGAGACCTTTATCTTCAGATTTTGAAGGATGAGCTGGTGAATACTCTGCAGCATTATGATCTAGATTCTTCTAACATGATCTTTCAGCAAGACAATGATCCCAAGTATACTTGTAAAAAGGTGAAAGAGTGGCTTGGAGAGCAGGAGTTTGGGACTATGATATAGCCAGCACAGTCTCCTGATCTCAACCCCATTGAATATCTTTGAGGTCACCTCAAAAGAAGGCTAGCAGATCAAGAATACCCTCCTAGTGGAATTTATGAGTTATAGGAGAGAGTTCAGGTGGAATGGGAGGGGATACCACTTGAGAAGTGTCAGAAGTTGATTAAAAGCATGTCTAGGAGGGTTGAGGCAGTGCTCAAGGCAAAAGGAGGCTATACCAAGTACTAATATTCACTTCATATCAACAGGTACAAAACTATTACAATGATATTGCTGTTTTGAAATGAACATACCTCCACAGCCTCTGTGCCAAATCACATGATCCAGAGGCCAGATTACAGCCAAGAGTGTGTACTTTGTTTGTCCCCACCAAAGCTAAGCGGAATTCCCATGGATGTCTGTGATGCATGTAGTGCACCACATCAGGGTTAGGTATTGCAATGGTTTTGGAATTCACTGTACATTGGTGACAGCATTGTGTTTTTGTGCTGCAGTAGAGTGCCATCTATATCTCTATTGGGAAGGAAATTTGGGATCAAGCCACACTAGTGTACTCATTATCAATAGACATATACTGTATGGTATTATAGCCAAGTGGATATGGCAATAGATTAGAAATCTGCTCTTCTTTAAAGATACAAGTT